>CAWUFW010011649.1:537500-598540 GCA_963921515.1 Calotriton arnoldi | reverse complement strand
ATATGATGCAGAATTCTTGGTCCTTTGGTCACACCCAGTACTTAATGCCTGCTTTCAATTGGGCTCTGTCCCTGACACATGGGAAGGCTCCATCTTACACGTGTTTTCTAAAACGGGACTCAGAGCCAATCCATGTCATTAGCGCCTAATTGCCCCTTTTAATATTGGATTAAAGCCTGTTCCAGGCTAGGATTCAAAGGATTGAATCCAAGCTGCTCACTGATCTTGAAAACTGGGATGAAGAGAAACAGAATATCTCTTTCTATCAAAAATGGTTTTGGCAAAATTGCTGCAATGAAGATAATATCATAGCTCTTATCCTTATGTCCATCACTGTATTGACAAGCAATGCATTTTGTTATATGTATGTTTTATTGACTATACTGTAGCGTTTATTGTTGTTGAAAGAAGGATTTTATGGATAATTTGAAAGATTGAGGAATTCCAAACACAGTTACTCAGTGAAATCCTTTCCGTATTCAACACCATTTGGGTCATAATTGAAGTAGGTGGTGGCACTTGAATTTCTAACCAGGGACCTACTAACAGATGTTGGAAACAAGGCTGCTGTCTATTCTCTCTCTATAAAGCGGACATTGGTATAGCATTATTTCAGGCCTGAGTATTCACCCCAAAATTTGACAATCAACATATTTAAATATCACATTATATAGTTCATCTAATTATCCTGTATCCGATAGGCCTGCAAAGGGCATTGAATTCCCTTGAAATCTACAACAACAATAAATTAATATAGGCCAACCAGAGCAAGGTAAATATTATGGTCCTTGGCAGAGACATCAAGAACTCCAACAGGAAACGGTGCCTAGGGGCCCAATTCCGAAGTCGTTCACAAGGGCTCTGAATCGGATTTGTGTTTGCCGAATCAGATCCGGAAACCCTTGTTTCCGACCGAATCGGACACACTTTTCAGGCCAGGAAGATCACACATTCACGAGATTTGCTATGGTGGTAGGTCCCAGTCCTTCAGAGGTCTGGAAGTCCAAAAGGTTTCTAAGTCCCATTTTTGCAGAGGCCATTCTCTTTCTCCCATAAACAATAAAATTCAAGATGTTATGTTAATTTGACTTGATACCCTAGGGCATCTCGGCGCTGTTACGGACCAAAAACAAGAGTCGATGAGGGTGATTAAAATAAGTGGGCTTTGAGTTGTTTCCTAAATTTACAGTAATTTGGACATGAATGAACAAGAAGAGGAAGCTTTTTCCAGTACACAGGGGCGAGATATGAAAAAGCCTTTCCACCGCTGCGTGTTAAACGAATGCGGGGGACCCACAACAGGTCTTTCGAGCCAGATCTTAGATTACAGCAGGGAGCATACGCTTTTATTCTTTTCTGAAGATAAAGTGGGCCTTTGCCCTTTAAGGCATTATATGTGAGACAGCAGATTTTAAAATAAGAGCGTTTCTTCACGGGCAACCGGGCAACCAGTGTAGTTCTTTCAGCAAAGGTGCCGAGGAAGTGCCAGAAGGGCAGTTAATCACAAGCCTGGCTGCCATATTTTGAACAACCTGAAGTTTAGAGATCAGCATTTCACTGACGTTTGACAGCAGGGCATTGCCATAATCCAGTCTGCTTATTACGATGGACTGAACAAAAGTTCTCCGGGCGGAAATAGGGAGGTAAGGGAAAATTCTGCACAGTAGGCGTAGGTTGTGGTAACATGAGCCAGTGGTGGCCAGAATGTGCTCTCTCATAATTAAGGCTTGGTCCAGTTTTATCCCAAGATTCTTTAGTGCTTGATTGGGCATAGGAGTGGCACCCTGTTGATGAGGCCACCAATCAGCTGCCCAGATGGAAGAGGCTTTACCAAACAGCATGATCTCGGTCTTATCTGCATTCAGCTGGAGATAGTTCTCATTCATCCTCCTTTGTGCAGATCCTATTTACCTACACATGGGGCTGGTTAGGGAAATCAGCAGGACTCTTCTTTGTGGTCACTCAAAACCATTACAGGGAAGAAATTCCCTCCCACATTGTTTTTGTGCAAACGTGGCTGGGAGACAAAGGGCAGCCTTCTCCAGGCTCCACCGTTCATTTACTTGTTAAGTACATTTTTGGTCCAACCCTACTAGCCTTCCGGTAAGGGGAAGAAAAACACCTCCCCAGAGCAAGGCCATTATTACTGTACTGGGAGCAGTTTTCACAGTTTATGAAGGCCAAGGAGTGGCTTGGCATCTGCTGTAGAGCTAATGCAAATTAGCATCCCAGAGTTTTAGGCAGGGAACAGGTAACTTTCTAAAAATTACTTTTAATAAATAGTTGCTAACTATTCAATATTATCAATGTATTTTTTTTTTTTTTTTATAAACATGGAACATCTTTGCATGAATTTAGTACTAATTACCTGTCAACAGTTACAAATTAAAGTATATACTCTTTACTTTGACATTTTCTAGGATTCTGCTGGTGCCTTGTTAGTGGAAAAAATGTTTTGTGGCCAACATATACCCAGTAAAGAATGCCTGGGACTATAGACACAACTACTTTTTTGAAGAAACAAGTTTTCAGAAACTTAAACATTTGTAGGTGATTGGGCTCACCCTGCAGGTGTAATGGTATTATATACCTTATAGGTGAGAAAAGCAAATGATCTC
Organism: Calotriton arnoldi; assembly: GCA_963921515.1. NCBI lineage: Eukaryota > Metazoa > Chordata > Amphibia > Caudata > Salamandridae > Calotriton > Calotriton arnoldi. The sequence continues at coordinate 595,922 of CAWUFW010011649.1, read as the reverse complement.
CTCCCCTTACGCACATACTTAAGTTGAGGAACATCAAGTAGAAGGGCATCAGCAGATATTAAAGATCTGTTTGGAATGTATCTTATTTAATGGCAGACAGTGTAAACTGTGGACTATGTCTGGGTGACCGTGTTGTTTCAATTCACAGCAAGCAGAATCTTAACTGCCCTTTTCTGAACATGTTGCAAGCAGGGCCAAATTTTTAAGAAGGAAGCCCAAAATATAGTGCATTGCAGTAGTCTACCCGGGAAAGAATGGTAGCACTATGTTTCACACCTAGGTTAGCAACCCAAAAAGAAAAAACAGGACACTAAATTTGCATTGACTTGCTTTTAGAAACTGACCTAAATCTTAATGAAGAAACACAGTGTTTTATCAGAAGGTGCCGGTGTAGGAGCCCCTTGCAATTTGGAAGCGCACCAATTTCTACTTTAAGTTATTGACAAAGGTTCGAAGTCAAAAGTTGTGTTTTAGCCCTATTAAATTTCAAGGCATTTTTTCACAGCCACTGGTTCACTGAAACCATACAGGCATGAAAAGTAATCCCAGACGTAGATTCAGCTATCAAGGTGACTACAATTTGTGAATTGTTTGAGTATATCATAATGAAAAGGCCAACTCTCTATGTCAGCCTATTTAAAGGGGAGATGTATAAATTAAACAATGTGGGATTCAAATGCCTATCACTCACAGGCGGATCATGCCAATATTATTTTGCACACATTCTACTTTTAAATTCCGGTACCCTACCATATGGGCAGCAAGATGTACTTAGAAGTGAATTATCAATATTTAAAAGCTAGGTTTCCTCCCTGTCAAAAGGGTTATAGTGACATGTGTAACAGAAAACATTTTAAGCTGCTACAGTCTGGCAATATATGGAAGGCCTAAATCATATTTTTCAGGCCCATCCGTGGATCGCACAATGTTTAGAGTAGTCCACAGGTGGAATTTTACTTCCAGGCCCTGGGTTCATTTTCTAACCCTATACTAGAGCCTTTTAGGGAAGTTAAATAAGTCATTTAAGTTAAGGATAAGCTCATATACATGCGTTAAAAGTGGAAGCACAGGATATTTAGTTTTTTAAGTTGCGATAATGTGCACATAGGTTGAAATCCAGCAAAAGACATTGGGCACACATTGGGGAGAACCACAAAAAAGATGGTAATTATCTGCAGTACTTAATTTGAATTGCAGTCGTTCATATCTTCTCATTGTGTTAATATTGTTTTCTTAGATAGTTTTTATGACATTTCTGTCATTAAATAAGAATATACACAATTTGGGCAATGCTGATGATGGTGCAATGCAATCCTCATGTTAATGTGTTAATTTATTCACACGGCTGCATGTTATGAGGTGCTATAAAATCTAACGTGTCTAATCTTAAAATCAACTCCTTCACCACTGATTTGTCATTTGTGTGGGCTAATAATGTAACTCCTTTTTATTTGTATTTTATATGTATTTACTTATAGTTTGTATACTTAGCCACAAAAAAGTGTTAAAAGCAGTTTGAAGTTATTTATTTCTTTTATTAGAAAACACAATTTAGAAAAGCAGTGATCATTTCATTAACGTAAACTCTCACCTCTGGTAATAATACATCAATCATGAGTGATGTATTTCGGCTAATTAGTGAAAAATGTAGAACTTTTTTAATTTGTTCCATTAGACTTCTTGCCTGCAATACAAAATAATCATAATATAACGGTTTTGGTATTAGCGACATAGTTTAATTTACTAAATCAGTTACAAAGTGTGGTTGATAAATATAATATTTTACTCACATCATTTTCATTGAATATTGTCATCCTCATATTTAATTCTTGTTTTAATTTTGGCATAAATGTAGGGTTTGAGAAAAGGAACATTCGATTTGATTTCTTTTTACCCTTGATAATATTGTTTGCATGTTCCTATTAACGATAAAAGACAAATCACCAATTAGCAAATCAATGTTTCTCAACTTTGACCTCATAATCACATGGCAAGTAGCTGAGAATGTCCAAAATGTTTGTTTTCAGCTGTCTTTAACTAACCAACCTTATACATTTTAACTACAGTCAGCTCTACATCATTTTACTTATTGAAAAGACTTGTAAAGAATCAACTTTATTTACTATGAGCACAAGCTACAAAGATCATGATCAAATGTACTCTTGTACTCTTGACTTCCCCACACATGGAGTACGTTAGGAGTAAGACAACTTATACATGTAACTCAAGAGTAAACCAGGGGTGTTGCAATAATAGTCTACATATAATCATAGCAAAGGTTTTGTGTACCAGTCCTGATGAAAATGTATGCCTATTCTAACAGAGGCAGCTCCTCCACTAGGGTGGAGGAGCGTTGCCTTACTGCTTTCTCGCAGTGCTAGAAGCAGAAACATAAAATGGTAATAACTTTCTGTTATTAGCATTTTATGTTTGGTTGCGGGCGGGTGGGTTGGCGGCACTGCTCTGCAGCAGGCAGGGGAGGAGCGGTGTGCCTGCGCACTACTGAGTATGCAAAGACTGTTTCGTCGGCCCCCTGGGGCCACCCAAACTAGTCATGTGCACTCTGCCCTTCTCCATGCAGGCTGCAAGGCAGCCTGCATGGAGAACATGGCCTCCCCATAAGCCGCTGGCTGGGCGGCATCTGAACCAATCGCAATGCTGCTTGCAGTATTGTGATTGGTTTATTGGAGGGAGCCTGGCTGCCTGCTTTTGGTTCCTGTTACTGCCGGAGGCAGGAGCAGAGAAGATGCTGGACCCCGCCGGCGGAAAGGTAAGTTAAATTTGACCCCACCCACTTGTGAGCCATGCTGGTCGCAACTATATTCCAATTGTCTCCTTTATCTTTTCTGTTAAGTATGAGTCACTTTTACGTTTAATATATACATATTAAAGTTGTTGTAACTCAATATAAGTTAGTACCTGCTTTTCTAAACTGTGCTGAAGGAATAGCAACGAAATTGCACCAGGCACCCAGATACCAATCCCACCCTAATAATGTTGCTATTTGTTGACATCCTGCTGGGTATGTTACTATATTAATGATTATATAACTTAATAGAATCATTCAGTAATATCTCAAATTTATCTTAAATTTACTCTGTATGACAGTTGATGCACCCTACAATTTATTATGTACCACATGGGGAATTTAATAAAAATCAGTGGACCTACAAAGGTTTAATCTGTGACACTATTAATTTTGTTTTACAATACGTATTTTATTATATAGCATGTCATTAAATTTCCTTTTGCCATATAGTAAAGATGAAAATCATAAAGTTACGGTACAAATTCCACAAATTTATGTAATATAAAAATTGGATTATAAGCAAATAATGAAACTCTTCAGGAAGCAATGTACACTAAATATGTAATGCTGTTAGCTAACCATCACCTATATGGATTAAGATTGGCCTCCTAATAATATGTCTTTTGGGTGCACCTGATTAGTTCAATTAATTTATTACCTAAAGTTATTTTCTTACTAGTTACTGCTTTCTCCCCTGCTATTGCTTTCTAAAATTATGCACACATTATCCTGTTAACCTCTTGTCTCAGGTTGAATTTAAGAGTGATTCCCTTTCATTCTCATATCTTCTGAGTAACCCTATTTCATGGGTCATACCTTCATATTCTATTACTATACTGATGGCTTAACTAGTCTTTTCAAAACTCTGCTGGCATTACCAGCCAGTACTGCCTTGTCTGCGTGATCATTCTCTTATTTGTCTTACAAATGCTACCTACATAGTGCCTAGAATATGTTTAGGTCATTTATCCACCTCATTCTCATAGACTTCTACATTGATGGGTTTGTATCTCTCTTGTTTTCTTATTTCAGATGATGATGATGACTGCTCTGCTATCTGCTCTGTTTACAACTTCACCTAATGAGGAACATTTAGACCCTGATTCCGCCATGGTCTCCAAATTCCAAATCTGCCTATGCAATGCTTACAAGTTAACATACTAGCTTGTATCTGTTCTCACCATACCTGTCTCTCCCATCTTGGATGAAAGACTTTCAACTTTATCTAACCCTAGCCATATTAGGGCTTCTAGCTTAGTTGTTTGCTCTTCCTTTCTAAGCTCACCCTAGTACAGGTCCTTGCTCCACCAACTATTTAGTTTGAACTCTTTTTTTCTGTCCCACTCGCTCCAAATACCTAATTCTAACATGTCTTGAATGGTTCTACACATTTGCCACTGAAAGAGTGGCTGCACCAATTACATTCCCTTTCCTATAAGCCTAGAAACACATTTTTGTAACACACCAGTTAACTCATGACCTTTTGTTATTTTTCAATAATAATGTCATGGCTTTCTTGACAAAAGGTGACAATTGCATCTCCTTTGCTTTTAAGCTTGTCTTTAGGCAGAGGTAAGCCAGGTGTCCGCACATAAACCACCCATAAAGTGATCCTGAATTATACAACAATATATATTTATATAAGAAATCTGTTTACATTTGGCACATGTTGTCAATGTGTCTGTTATGGGTGGTTCCCTTCACTCATTGAGAAGGGATGAGAAAGGGATTGGCAATATGTACTGATAGCCAAATATCCTCCCACTGGTGATCCTTGAAGTTAAAGAGCATAAGAGCATGGCAGTGGCACATACTTTTTATTTGTTTGTCTTCAATGCTACCCCAATCTTGCAAGTTCATTATGTGTTTGTGCAAGGCACCGGCGAAGAATGGCTGGTGATTCTAATAGGGGTTATTTTGCCATAACTCGCTCTGAGGCAGACATTTTCTTTGCAGAGTCCTCTAGATCTATCCTATCTATAGTCACAGGTTCTTTAAATTGTCACGACAGTGGCGTGAGCAGGTGGGCTCTAGGAGGGACAAGGTTAAAGGATGCTACTGATGCATGTCTATTCCTGTACTCACCATTGCAAGAATCCTTCCTCTATAATCTCAGGTTCAGATGTCTTTTGATGTTTCAAGGGACCAGTCTAAGGCAATTCTCCTCCAATTCCATATCTCCCCATCTCTGGCCCTTCCCCGAGCTTCACCTAACTCAATGTTCTTTTGTTCATGATCATGTCCAGCAGATTTTAGGAGACAGAGAGTTGCAGCTCTCTTGACCCCTTTTGATGATTTCCACAATGTGGCTGGCTGACAAGTGCCACAGCCTTCCCCTACAGTTACCTGTTGCCTTTGCAACATGCAAAAAGGAGGAATTTACCACTTTTGCCCAGCAGGTAAGTCTTAAATGATTATGAGACTAAGGTAGAGATGCATTTCTACATATACCTGTGTCTGTAATAAGTGTAAGTCAGCATGTATGTTATTCAGCGTGTCATTCTAATTTGTTTCTATGCTTGCTTATATGTATGCGCCAGCCTGCTGGGGTCTTTGTATGTTTGTGCCTAAGTTATTGTCTGGCAAGCCTATATTGTTGGGAACACCATTAGAGAGCTGTAGGAGTTTTGGCCTTGTACTTTCTGAAGATCACCAGACCAAGGCAAAATATGTGTCCTGTTACCAAGGCAAAAACGATGACTGAACCATGAGATGGGCTCAATAGACCTAATCAGGTCCCTGAAAATACTATTTGCCAAGGGCCTCACAAAAGCTAGGGGTGAATATACCTTCTTTCCTTCACTTCCGCTTACTTTTTCTTCTTTTCAACTATGGACACTGTTAGACCTGACATCCTTGGCATGGTTTACCCTGTCTTTTTCCCTTCAGAGCTCGTGTTTTTGCTGACTTCGCTTTTGATGTCTTTAGGAGCCTGGGTACTTTACCACTGATAAACAGTGCTAACGTGCAGCTGTGCTTTACTGAAAACATGGCAACATTGGCTTATCCACAGTTGGCATATTTAATTTACTTATGAGTCCCTAGTAAAGTTCACTACATGTGCCCAGGGCGTGTAAATTAAATGTTTCTAGTGGGCCTGCAGCACTGATTGTACCACCTACTTAAGTAGCCCTTTAAACATGTGTCATGCTTGCCACTGCAAAGCCTGTGTGTGCAGTTTTAAACTGCCATGTTAACCTGGAAAGTTAACCCACTTGCCTGACCCAAAGCTTCCTTCCTATTACACATAGGTCACCCCTACATTAGGCCCTGGACAGCCCTTGGGCAGGGTTCAGTGTATTTCAAAAGTAGGAAATATTTTGTTTTTAATTTTACATGTTCTGTTTCTGTAATACTCTTAAATTTGTTTTTCACTACTGCAAGGCATATCTCTCCCATAGGAATCACAATTTAAAAACACAACTTATGATGAAGATGGATTTTAAATTGCAATTCCGAAAATGTCACTTTTTTACTGTAACCATTTGGTGCCTTCTATGTGTCTTTGCATACACGTCTGGGGTGGGTGACAGCTGGCTTTCTTCATTACCTCAAGACAGCCACACACAAAGGGAGCACAGGTGTGACTAAAAGGTCATCCACATCCTGAGGGCCTATCCTGGGCAGAATGAAAGCAAGGTGCTGACACTTAAACCTGAAAGCGATATGCACTGTCCCCACACAAAGGGCTGCATTAGTGAGTCTGGAGCCAGGGCTAGAAAGGCAGTGACTTGTGCATTTTAAAAGGCATCTATTTGAAGTCTCCCCACTTCTAAGGCCCAGCAGAGTATAAGTGGTGACTCCACCAACCCAGAACACTTCTAGAACTGAGGACATTCTATCAGTAAAAAGGACTACTGTGCTGCTGCTGGAGGGAATGCCACGTTGCTGAACTACTTTGATGTCTTTGCCTGCTGCCTGCTGTCCTTTTGCCTGGGAGTTAGGAGGACTGGATCTGCATCTCTACATCCCTGAGCCTAAGTATCTCCAAGGGCTTGTTGGCTTGCATCCTGTTTCTGAAGTATAAGAGATATCAAAGACATCTTTTCAACCAATAAACAGCACCTGGACTGTGCTTGCTGCAAGTCTTGCTCTGCTAAGTGGTACCAACCCAGTCCAGGGCTCTTAAAAGTTAGCATAAAGTGCTGCAACAACCAAAACCCTTGCATCGAGGCAGTTGCACTGATCAGAACCAACACATCCCCTGTAGTGAGCTTTGGAGTGATGCATTACTACTGTGGTGAAGCCAGGTCAGTGCATTGCACTCCAACCTCCCCATCGCCTCCGGAACCACCACTTCAGAACCAATGCATCTCTGCCACTGTGTGGAGTAGATCGACAAATCATCTTTACAGAGTGGAGAAACCCCAGCGCATCACACTCAGAACCGCTACACTTCAGACCTGGCATCTCATTCATGGAACTGATGCTTCACCGCAATTGCATGGAGACATACGTTGCAACACCACAACCGCGTGGGGATCACTGACATATCGCTCGGCTGCACCCCACTTCTTTATCTATGCAAACCAAGGACTAAGGTACTTTTGTTTAGTAGGCCCAGGTGGGTCCCTGTATCCGGCCCGTGCTCCATCGCAGTCGGTCTGCACTCTTAACTTTGTCCCGGTCTGGCATGACCAAATAACTCTTTAGGCAATAACTGCTTCTAAGCACTATTTTTGCGTTTAATCTTTAAAAAATTAATGCCTTGACTTCTACAGATTTGTTTTTTTATATTTTGATCTTGTTTAATCCATCGACTTAGGGGTCGATTCCGATCTCGCTCGGAAGGCCTAGGAATCGGATTTGGCTTTAACGGATCCGATTCGTAGCCCTTTTTCCCGACCGATTCGTAGACTGGTCCGAACGACCAAGTACGATGTAAAGTTCAAGTAAGCTTCGAGTGAATCGTCTCCCAACCCGATCCAGTCCGTATGACTCGTACGCAGATGCTTCATACAGCTCTATGGACTCTGTTTCCGAGCGAGCAAGTACTATGCATGATTCAGACAGCCTTCACGATTCGGTATGTCGGGATCGAAAAATCTGCCGGAATCATTCTTTTGGGGCCCGTAGCAGGCCTACCGTCACTTGGAGCCCTCCGATTCAGGCCTGTGGGGGTACCCATGGGTCCCCTCTTCCCATGCATGCACAGTGTGGTGTGCACCATGGGGTGCCCACCACAGGGTGTATGCTTTTCCCCATTCACCCCTTTTTGCTATGGGAGCCTGTGCACGCGTCCAGTATACAGGCTCCCATAGAGTTCAATGGGAGTCAGAGCAAACCGAGTCCGTAAGCATAAGAATGCATTGTACTCGCTCGTTCGGACTCCAGTTGCACAAATCGCTCGTAAAGCCCTACGGATCCGAGTTGTACGGAGGGCTTTACTAGCGAGATCGGAATCGGGCCCTCAGTCTTTATTTTTCTTAACCGTGTGGATTTTTTTGAGGGGTTTTCACTGTGTTACTGTTTGATGTGGTGCACAAATACTTTACACATTGCCTCTTAAGTTAAGCCTGACTGCTCTGTGCCAAGCCACTAGAGGTTGAGCACAGGTTAATTCCACATTGTGTTTCTGACTTACCCTGACTATGAATGTGGTTACTCCATGTACAGTGCACATACCTTTGCCATCCCGTAACCCAATTTCTAACAGACACCAAATTAACTACTCCTAGAGAGCCATGTTCAATTCCCACATCATCTTAGACCATTAATATAACTTTATAATAATAATCTAAATAAAAATAAATTGAAATAATTTTGGAGAATTTTAAATGAAAAAAATCAATTTCCACCTAATGTAGAAGAAAGATTTTTTGTGCTTTAATAGTTATTAAAGAGGATGTACAGAAGTAATCATAAATAATTTAATTTGATTTTAATAATAATTACTGTCACATTAATTTGTACATGAAAATAAATAATAACATATTTTATAATTATATACAAAAGTAAAATTTTTACATGACAGATTTCAAATCAAAACTTATTTGTTTAAATTTGTAACTGTTTATTTTAATTTATCTTAATGTAAGATGATTTCCTATGGCGTTTTAATGTAAGTTCCTATCACCTTTATTTTGTATGGGAGGGTGTTGCATTATCATTTGTTGACCATGGATGGTTCTGAGCTTATTTCATCTCTGAGATTGACTGATTTCCTACTGTTTTGGAGTTCTTTTGGGCTGTAGTAACTACATAAGTGATTTTTTTTTAATAGAAATAGTCTTACTCTTTTGTGGGTTCCTAACCCCCTCACTCACATTCCTTGACCCTCCGTAAATCCCTCATTATTCCCCAAACCCATTCACTTTAGTCATAACTGTTTCCTATTTTCCAGCCCCTCCCCTCAAAACCCTCCATATTTACTACTTTAACTTATACCTAGGTAATCAGATACTCCGCAGTTGGACAGAGATATCCACAGCGGAAAAAATAGGATAGGTGTACAGTCTGCAAGTAGGTTTGTAAATAGTATTTTATAGATTGTTAGTAGTACTATAGTAATATTACTAAATGCGGTTTCTAAATAGACCTGTAAGGTCTGAACATGGGCTTGCATCAAACTTTAGTAACTCTGGGTCTTGTTGTACGTTTTGTTTCTTACTTCATGAGTCAGAAATATGCTCTTTTGATAAATGCATTCACCAAAGTACTTCACATTATTTAGTAAAATATTTGTTTCTTCATGTATCTCAGACCTAGATTTTTTTAAGAGTCATTTACATGTTTATATTACCCCTTATCCACATGTTCTGCTACTAATTCGCACCAAGGTCGCATGTTGAACCCGGACCATGACTTTTAGTATATTTAATTCAGCCAGAGAACACAGTCAACATATTAAAAAATTCATATGACAAAACTATGTAATTAAGGAAACGAGATTTTTAAAAGAAGTTGATAAATGGCTAGTAGGGACATAAATACTTAATAAATTATGTTGTTATTAATAAAATGTTTTCCAAGAGGACAGAAACTAATAAAGTTAAGATTTTTCCATGTTTTCACTAATCTTCAAACAGCATGCAACCTCCTTTTATGTCGTGGCTCTTGAACACATTAAATTAATTTGATGAAGGTATTTCCTTTCAGTACGTTTGTGTTAATGAATACATGTTTTAAACACACAAAATGGAAAATTCATAGAAATACTCATTATTTGATACAAGCCTTTATCTCATCTTCAGTAAGTAAATTCGCGATGCCTCTGTCTTGTAGGTTTTTTTTTAGCCTAAAAATTAATATCTACATATTAATTGATTGTCTGACAATTTTACCTTTTTATTAGAAAAACATAACCATTGAATGTGGGATGGCATGGTGCTGCAAGGCTTTGCATCTCTTGGAGTACAAGCTAATGCATTTTCAGCTGTGCAGTGGGGCTCTACAGGGCTCTGCATCACTTGGGGTCAGATGTGTTGAATTCTTCAAGTGGAAGCTGAACAACTCAGCTATGCTCTACAATGCTTCACTTTTAATCTGATAAATCTTTCATTTAGACAGGGAAGATCTCTCTCTAATGCTAGCAAACGCTCTAGAACCTGGAAGGCACTTCTTGAGGATCTTGACTGACTCCTGCAGATGCCAGCAACAGTGCTCAGGCAGGTCCAGTTGGAGATGGTCAGCTCGGTGGGTGTAGGAAGGCCTCTGAAAATGTTTTATGTTCATGTAGGTCACATACACGGTCACCTAACGAACCCTTGGAGTCATTCTGGGTAGCTTGGGTTCAAGGCAAGCAGGATCAATCTTCCATGTTCAGTCAGCGGGGCAGTACTTATTCCTCAAAAAGCAGAGCAGTCCTTTTTCTGAATCTTCAAACAGGTGCATGAAGGTTCTGATGAGATGTTATGAAGGTCACATTTTAATACCTAGTTCCAACCCTTGTATTGGGCATTTCCCTGACCTACACTCAAAACTGGTTCTGGTATGTTATTCACCTTACCTTGGGTTTGATCCCAAACTGTCTAGGTGCCAAAATGCAGGGTAGGCTTTGTGTCAGGTTCCTTTGTGTGTGTTGCAGACTGAGCCCTTTCCAATGTATTCAGGGCAGGATACATCCCTCACCAGCCATCCTGTTAGGAGGACACACTCCTGACACATAGGCCTACTTTGTTCTCATGTCTGGAAGAAATTCAAAAACCACAACAGCAGATCCATTCACAGTAATGTGACCCGGAACACTGGCAAAAAGGCACAGTTACTTTTGTCAGGAAAATGCCAACTTTCTATCAGTGAAAATTTCAAAATTGTAACTTAAAAACAGGTTTGTAAATTACAATTCATTTGAGTGTAAACAGTATATTAATCTGTCCCCATTCTGAAGTTAGCACTTATAATTAGTTTATCCAGTGGTAGTCTATGGAAGTGATAGGCCTTTCACCAGTGAAATAGAACGTTAGGAGTTTTTAACTGGATGGACATGTAAACCTTGACCACACATGCCCTACTTTTTAAATACCATTTCACCTACTCTATCAGCAATTAGGGCCTATATTAGGTGTGAGCATGTAAGTATTAAAAAGGAAGATTTAGGCCTGGCACAAGTTTATTTTGCTAGGGAGAAATGGAACTTCAACATTGCAGTACAGGCTGCAGTGACAAGCCTGAGGCATGTTTAAAAAAGGCTAATTTATTGGGTGCTACAATGAGTGCTGCAACCGTAGCATTAAACGTACAGGTCCAGGTACATATAGAACCATATACTAGGGGTGTACAAGTAAATTACATGTACCAATATGGTGTGGGACAGTTTACAATGTTGTAAGGGGAGAGCACAAACACGTCCCCACTGTTTAAAAAGAAAAACTGCAAAAAGTCCTAAAAGCAAACAAAAAAATGTTGAGCAAAGGAAGGCAGCGGAAGGCAAAAATATATGACACTGCAGAAAGAACCCGGTCCAGCACTATTTTATTTTATTCTGTGTATGGGGACTCTGCTAAGCAGGCATCTGTGAATGTGCTATGACCTCTAAAATATATTGAATTGGTGTACTCATAATTAGAATTTAAAACATACCTATAAGTCACAAGTATATGGTACAATGTGTACCGGGGCCCTTAAGGTAAATGTCACTAGTGGACTGAAGCACACATTGTTCCACCCAACTACAGTAGCAGTGTAAACAATAGCAGGCCTACCACTGTAGCCTGCCTGGACATTTTTAAAACTCCAAACTGAAAATAACCCCACTTTACAGGCGTAACCATGCCTTTTAAATATAAATCTCACCCCTAACTAGGCAGTAATGCCCATTAGGCAGTGTGCATGAATTTAAGTCAGGACATGTAAACATTACCTTTCAAACATGTCCTTATGGTGAAAAGGGCTCAAAAGCCATATTTTACATTAGCAGTGTTAGCTGCTCCATGGAAAGCATTGGAATGCAATATTACATTTAATCATGTTACCTCAGCAGAGAAAACAGCTACAAAGTTTATTTTTGGACTTTCAAAAATATTTATCACAATGTCAGTTCACTGGTAAAGTCAAAGTAGTGACAACAATTTTGGGAAAGGTACTTTAGTACCGCTTCCCTGCCAAAAACCCTCTAGAAGCTCATTTGCATGTGCTTCAATCCAGGAGCTGAATAGCCCCTTGATGAAGTGTGAACTTGCTCCCAAAGCAGAAGCAAATGCCTTGTACATGGGTAAGTGTTCTGTGCCTTTAACAGGATGACCACCTGGGTTGTGCTTATGATCGTAATAATCTTCAAGGAGGTTTACCATGTCTCAGGCAGAGGTAGATAACACTTGGTCTGCCCCCTCTTTTGTACATTTTATCAGCCAGAAACTAATCCCAGTGGGAGAGAAGTAGCCTCTACAACCACTTTTGAGTGAACTGCTACAAAAATGGGTATGGATACTCCTGGGACCTTTATCCCTATTGGCTAGGTAGAGGCCAGGAGTCCCTTGATTGTCATATTTAATTTACTTATAATTCACTAGTACATTTGTATACCATATACCTAAGGCCTGTAAATGAAATGCTACCAGGATGATATTAATAAAGAAAAATACGATGCCAATGTACCCGATGATATATTTACGTATAACAGCAAACTCACATTGCTGTTGTCAAATCTGCCCAATATGACCTCCCATCAACCCTGAGTCAGAAATACATGGTCAGGAAGGCCCTGCGACCAAGGTCTGGAGCAACTGAATGACAGATCACAGGTGGTGTGATGCGTAGCCCATAGACAAATGCTTGAACAGGGACAACCGAGATCAGTCCGCCAGAAGGTAGCAACACCACAAAGGTCCAAGAAGATTGGCCACAATAACATTTGTTTGGCCGGAGGGATGCGCATTCCCAAAAAACCATAAAGTTAGATGCCACATGTAGTTAGGAACACCCAGCCAAACAGAACACCGCATTTACACTGCACACAGTGAACATGCGCTCACCGTGACGGACATCTGGTCATGTTACCCACTGTCCCGCATTGTGTCCATGCAAGGTTGAGACCCAGCTGGACTCCTTATCAGGTGATCAAATATACAGTCCTGTGACTAGTCCCGGAATTCCTGTTAAAAAAAAATGTACAAATTGCTTCATGACAAGTTGTAAAATGTATAAAATAACGGCCAACACCAATGTACTTTTAGACTGCTTCAGACCCCAACTCTGCTGCTGCTCTCTTGTTGCTGCATTTAATTAAAACAACTGTTCCTGTTTTGCCAAATGCCTCTTGTGTTTTATTTTTTATGGTAAATCCACATTCTAGCTACAAGGACCTGCAGCTCTTAGTGTGCCACTCAGTTAAGTAGCCTCTTAAAACATGTCCCAGGCCTTCCATTGCAGCCTGATTGCAGTTTTATAAGCCCAGTCTACCCTTAAACTCCCCTTTCATTGCATATAAGTAACCCCGAAAGTAGGCCCTAGGTAGCCCGTAGGGCAGGGTTCATTATAATTGCAAGGTTGGACATGTACTTTTACATTTTACATGTCCTGGTAGTCAAAAAATCCTAAAATCAATTTTCATTACTGTGAGGCATACCTCTTTTATAGGGTTGCCTTATTACATGTAATACATGCTAACTTTTGATTGGGAAGAGTAAGACTTTTCATGTTTTGTGTCTGAGAAATTTGTTAGACCTATCAGCCTTAGGGTGGTTTCCCACTAACTTTTGCCCTATCACCTCCAACTTTAGACTATACCGTTTTATTGGACTTAGGACTCTGGGCACCTTACCACTGGTAAGGTTCGGGTGCTCTCCCCTAAAATATGGTGACATTGGCAAACCTGCATCAGGCCTCTGCCATTGTAGTGGGGCTGACCCCTCCATAGTTCAGCATTAGAAATGCCCTTATATCCCTTTAAGTGATAACTCCTGCATAGTAAGGTGTAGATATATCATGTTTGGTATGGTTAGAATGATCATGAGAAATCCTCCCTGTTGGTGTATTGGGTTTTACCCTTACTGGCAGAAATGACACTTTCAGAAAGTGGACATTTCTCTGTCCTTCCATGAACTCTGTGTACCTGCTGCCTGCCCCAGTCCACGTCATGCCCAGGGTAGCAGTCCTACACTTGCATACTCACTAGACTCCCCCAAACACAGGAAGGGCTGCCACATCAACATACTAATGGCCTTCTTGGGCTGAGAGGAGGGAGTAGTGATTCACACTTACATCTGAATAGGCTGAGCCGGCCACCCCACAATAGGCTTAACCACTTTGCTTTGTCAGTGCAGACAAGTCAGGTGAGACAGAGAACCCCCAAAATTTTAAAGCCCTCTCCAATAGCTTCTGGTCCCTTCTAGTACCTGGGCACCAGGGTATAATAATAGGGCCCTGACCCCACATCTGTGTGACACTACTGGACCTGCACGAAACTCTGCTAGAGTAAAGGCTGCTGCGTGGGAAGGATTGCCCCTTTGCTGTGTCTGACTATTCCCAGGAACTGCTGTCCTGCTTTGTGGAGCCACCCTCCTGCCTGCTGACATCTGCCCTGCAAGCAAGGCACAAAGAACTGCCTCCAGAGTGACTTCCGGGGGTTTGTCAACTGCCCCAGTTCACCCTACTGGGCTTCTGAACCCCACCAGCCTTGCCGGTCTTACTCGCGATGTCAGCTTCTGTGCTGTCCAGGCACAAGGGGCCTAGTGCGCTGTGGATTGCCTCAAGACCGTGCCCTTGCCATGTGACAGCATCAACCCGCATCCGGGAATGGAGTGCCTCCCTTTGCGCAGTTGTCAGGATTACACCACAGCAGAGTACTTGGGCCACGGACGTCCCGCCCAACACCGACAGGTCTTAGAGGTCTTGGGCTCCTACCCATGCCAATTTACCGGCTGTTCACCTCTCCTCCAATGCCTGTAGGCGGCCAAGGTAACCCCGTCCTGTGATTGTTTATCTCAGATGCTCTCCAGATTACCTAACCACCGGGGCTGATTTCCACGGACCCTCAGCCGCTGTGGTGTGATCCGTTGCCATCTTAGACCCGAGCGGTCTCCCACATTGTGGTGCAGTGCGTCTCGCTGCTGGAATGCACCCCCCACTTAGCTACAGCTACAATATAGCCCCAGCGGACTCACTCGCAGAGAGCGCAGAGGATTCTGAAATTACCGTAACGC
Organism: Calotriton arnoldi; assembly: GCA_963921515.1. Classification (NCBI taxonomy): domain Eukaryota; kingdom Metazoa; phylum Chordata; class Amphibia; order Caudata; family Salamandridae; genus Calotriton; species Calotriton arnoldi. Next base: position 580,532 of record CAWUFW010011649.1, on the reverse strand, counting down.
ACCTGAAGGGTACCAAATACATTCAGCACTGTCTGCCAATAACCTCGTAAAAAAACTCATATCCTGATTCTTAGTAAGAAGAGCTTTATTGTATTGCCTTATTTAATGTGAGTATAAATTGCCATTATTTTTCTACCACTGTGTGGAGTCTTTTTGTTGTGCTGTCCTCCGTGACTTGCTGTGTGGGTGTTACACAAATACTTTACCAGTTGCCTCTTGAAGATAAGGCAGTCTACTCTGCGCTAAGCTACCAGAGGATGGGCACAGGATTCCCTAGGGGTATTGGGAACTTACCCAGAATAAAGTGGTAGTCCCTGCTTGGACAAGGGTACATACCCCTGCCAATCAGAGACCGCATTTCTAACAAAATTATAATTAAAAATCCTCTTAAGTGGAAAAGTCGGATTTTAGTTTACAATTTTGAAATTGACACTTTTAGAAACATGCAAAAACAACAATTGATGGACAGAATGCAGAACAATGTTATACATTCACCTCAGTACAGAGATCTGGGCCTAAATGCATCGTTTTTTTGATCCCCATGCAATTCAGGTTTGAAACCAGCCATATGCAAATCAGTCTTGACCCTGTGCCCAATAGGAACAGTCCAGCCTGAACTGCCAGGCCAGGTCCTCACTGGACTGGAAACAAGCATCCTAGGACCGGTTTCGGGGTTTCACCCCTCATCAGCTAGGATAGCTTGACTTCAGTGGCATGGAGAGCATGGGACCCACGTCTGGGCATACCCATCCCACTCGGGGTGATAAATGCAAAAACAACAATTAATGGACAGAATGTAGAACAATGTCATACATTCACCCCAGTACAGAGATCTGGGCCTAAATCCATCATTTTTTTGCTCCATATGCCATTCCAGTTTGAACCCAGCCATATGCATATCAGTCTCGACCCTGCGCCCAATGGGAACAGTCCAGCCCGAACTGCCGGAAAGTTTGGTCTGGAAAGTTCCCATGAGGAACAGGGTCAAGACTGATTAGCATATGGCTGGGTCTAAACTGGGGTGGGAAGGAGAACAAAGGAACAATGGATTTAACCCAGACCTATTGACTGGAGAACGTTAGATTTGCTCTGCATTCCGTGCATGATCTGTCTGTCTTTTGCCTCGCCCTAAGTACACCGGCTGTGCCCAGACGTGGGTCCCGGGCTCACTGTGCCACTGGCTTCAAGCTAGCCTAGCTGATGAGGGGTGAAAGCCCTGAACTGGTCCCAGGAGACTTTTTTCTGGTCCAGGGAGGACCTGGCTTGGCAGTTCATGCTGGACTGTTCCCATGAAGCACAGGGTCAAGACTGATTTGCATTTGGCTGGTTCCAAACTGGGGTGGCACAGTGAGCAAAAGAATGATGGATTTAACCGAGATCTATTGACTGGGGGAGAATGTTTGATTCGCTCTGCATTCCGTCTGTCATCTGTGTGTCTTTAACTTTTAGAAACACTGCATTTTTCTGCAGAATTTGATGCCTGCTGCCTGCTGCCTGCTGCCTGCTGCCTGCTCTTGGGCCATGTGAATGGGTGTAGTTGGCAGCTGGACTTTGTTTATTCCTTCCAGATAGCCACACAATAGAGGGATTAGGTGAGCCTGGATTAGCCACAAATTGGCAGGATGGGGACGGACCTGGGAACAGACTCACTTGGAACTAAACTGACTGTGCCCTGCCTTCACACAAAGGGGCTGATTACGATCTCGTCCTGAAAGCATTACGACCGATTCGGTTACGGAATGCTTTCCGGACGACTCAGATAGGGGGAGTCCGACCAAGCGATTTGGATGCATCCGGATGCTTCCGGATACAATTTGGTCAGGACTTCCATTGGCGTCAATGGAAGCCTTTGTTCCGAACGAGAACACAGGCTCCCATTGAAGAAAGGGGTGGCTGGGGAAAATTGTGCACCCTGTGTCGGGCACCCCATGGTGCCTGCCACACTGTGCATGGTTGGGAAGAGGAGACCCATGGGTACCCCTAAGGGCCTGATTTGGATGGCCCCAGGTTAAGGGGGGCCTGATACTGGCCCCCAAAGACAGATTCCAACAGCCGTTTTGTTTCGGGCAAAACGAATGGAACGGCTGTCCAAATCGATCATCATAATCGCTTGCTCAGAAACCGTGTCCATAGAGCTGTACGAATCGGCTCTGAAAGGCTCGACCTGTACGAAGGCCTTTTGGAACCAATTCGCACAGCCCTAATGGATTCCGAGCATCGTAATCGGTCATTCGCAACTATGTACAATTCGGTAGGAAGCAAGGGTTCCGAATCGGATTCAGCAAACCTGAATCCAATTCGGAGCCCTTCTGAATGGGATCGTAAATGACCCCAAAGTACTTCTCATCACTGCATTGTTCATGCAGCCAGTTTGGAGGCAGGACAGGAGAGGCTGAGAATTTAAGGACTTGAAAAGGGAATTATCTAGAAACTTTTAAATATTGAACCCTCAGACCTAACTCTTCAGTACACCTCTGGACCTGTGAAAAGCTCAGAAAGACTGCGGTGCTGCTCTGCAAGAAGGACTGCTACTCTGTTGCCCGGCTGCCCTGGTGCCTGTTGCTCTGCTGCCGGAGAGAATGTCTTGATCTACATCTTAAAAGCAGGACCACTAGAGTGACTACAAGGGCTAGTTGGCTGACCTCCTAATCATTGCCGCAGGGACAGAGATGAACTTGAAACCGGACCTATACTCTGCTTGCTGTGAGTCCTGCGCACCATGTGGTGGCACTCCAGTCCTGGATCCTTGGGAGTAGACCTGAAGGAATTCTACCAGCCCAGGTGTGGTCCCCATCAGAAACAACACAGAGCGACACAAAGCCCCACAAATCCTCGCCATACAGTTGCCAGCCTCATTTAAATCAGTGTAGAGCGAAGCAAAGCCCAACAAAGCATCGCTGTACGGCTTCATCAGAACAGACTTCATACAATGTGAAGCCTTGCAAAACAAAGCCGTGCACAATGAACACCAGGATTTAAAGTACTATGTTCAGTGGGCCTAACGAGGTCCCTGTAGCCGGCCCACGCTCCATCGCGGTCAACCAGTAACCATATTTTTAACGCTGTCTATTCAGGAATCAACGTATATCAAGAAATGATTAGCACCTCTTCAGGATTTGTAAAAATTTGTTTTTAATAAATGCATGCTTGTAAATTAATTCAATTTCCATAGTCACTGTGTGTAGGACCTGCCCTATTTGCAGGGTTATCCCCAAACCTTTTGCCTTAGTACAGTGTTTTTCTGACTTCATTTTTTCTGGTCTTAGGACTCTGAGGAGTTTACCACTGCTGACCAGTGCTAAAGTGCAAGTGCTCCCTGTGTAACATTGTATCTGTAATTGGTTAGCCGTGATTGGTATATTTGATTACTGGTAAGTCACTTTTAAAGTACACTGTGTGTGCCCAGGGCCTGTAAATTAAATGCTACCAGTGGGCCTGCAGCACTGATTGTGCCACCAACATGTGTAGGCCTTCAGCCATATCTCAGACCTGCCACTGCAGTGTCTGTGTGTGCCATTTAGAACTGCCATGTCAACCTGGCAAGTGTACCCACTTGCCAGGCCCAAACCTTTCCTTTTACTACATGTAAGACACCCCTAAGGTAGGCCCAAGGTAGCCCAATGAGCAGGGTGCAGTGTAGATGAAAGGTAGGACATGGATTGGAGTGTTTTACTTGTCCCGAGAGTGAATACTGCTAATTTCTTTTTTCACTATTGCAAGGACTTTATCTCACATAAGTTACTATTGAAGATGCCTTATAACCACGTACAAGTGTAACTTCCCATTGGGAATAGATCAAGTTTTGGAGTCAATTTAAAAACACTTCTTTTAGTGAACTTGGTTTTTAAATTGCGTGTTTGAAAATGCCTCTTTTAGAAAGTGGGTATTTTCTTGCTTTAACATTGTGTGACTCATCCTGTGGGTGGAATCCACGTCTGAGGAAGGGTGACAGTTGGGCTGCTTGTGCATTCACTCTAGACAGTCACACAAAGGGAGTTGAGGTGTGCCCTGCATATGCATATGTTGATGGCCAATCACCAGCCTGATAGGTCTCCCTGAGCTAGAGTGGTGGAAGGAGTTGTCAATGACACCTGAATAGGACCTTGCATGTTCTCATACAAAGCTGTCTCCATTCCCTTGTAGTGTGTCTGGAGCCAGGTCAGAGTAAGGTAGGGTCCTGTGCACAACAAAGACTTTCCGTTGAAGTTTGCTTACTTCAAAGGCAGAAACTGGCGTAAGTACTGGAGCTGTTACACTATAACTTCAGAACACTTCTGGACTAAGAGGACATTTTCTTTCTACATCCTACTTACCAAGCTTCTCCAAAGGCTTATGCGTTCTTGCCTCCTGTTAAGAAGTCTCAGGGTCATTAAAGACTTCATTTGTAGCCCCTGAACTCCTCTGCTGGGAGTTCTGACCTGACAAGGGGTGCCAATTCTGGTTTTGGGTCATTTGGAGGTGGTTTGGCTGCTAAGAAACTAGAGAGTCCATGCATCGACTCTCAACAGCTGTTTTTCCAAAGCAGCACCACTGTGCAGTTGAAAAAGCAGTGTATCACTGATGTGCGGCCAAAGAATTGATGCAGTGCCTACCGTGCTGCTAAAGGATCTCCGCAATCTGAATCCTGAGCACCGTATAACAGACGTCCGTGGTGCACGCTCCGACTCTGGCCCTGCTGCGCGGCTATAGAAATCAACGCATCACCTGCTTCGCGGCTGTTATATCGATGCAATGCCTGCTCCTCCACATCGACACAGCGTGTCTTGATTTTCAATGCATCGTCCCTATGAGACAAGTTCTTCGCCATCATGGCCCTGCAGTAAGGAACCAAGGCTGTGTATCCAGAGTTCAACACATCACCTCCCCTGACAGTAAGGAACAGACAAATCACGTTACCTGACGGTGAGGAACCAATGCATTATCTCCCCTGCACTGCAGTTAGAAACTGACACATCACATCCCCTGGCAGTAAGGAGCTGAGGCATCACCCTCCCTGGTAGTAAGGAAGCAATGCAATGCTTTGCTTGTACTGAGCTTCACCTCAGCTGAGCCTGTTTTCGGCTTTGATTTTAGCCCATCACAGATACTTTGTGCTTAAAGTGACTCATCCATAGTTTCCTATGGACTGAACGATTTGGAACCTTTTAAAAGTGATATCTTTACTTTATATGCAGGATTTTTGGTGTTTTATTCAGATAAATATTGGTTATTTTTGTCAACTGGTGTGGTGTCCTTTCGTAGTGTTTTCACTGTGTTACTGTGTTTGTATGTACAAATGCTTTACACATTGCCTCTGATATAAGTCTGACTGCTCGCACCAAACTACCAAAGAGATGAGCAGGGGTTATGTTAACAGTGTAATCACCCTACCCTGACTAGAGTGATGGTCTCTACTTGGACAGGGTGCAAACCACTGCACACTAGAGACCCCATTTACAACACTGTCTTTCTTAATACCCCAGTCCCCTGTGAATTTCAGCTCAAGCTCGATGTCTTTTTTACCTTGATAGTATTTCAACTCTGAACAAAGAAAACAACAAGCTGTGAAACGTATTTATGTTGCATTTATTGCGAAAGAGCTGATTTTCAGAAATTGTATTTCCAAACAAGACAGGATTTGTGTGAATCTTTATGCGCTGCTTTAGTATTACAAGCTCCAATACGAATGCACCTTGTAAACATGTAAACAATTACATAAATATGTTAAAAAGAATTGTAACTCATGGTATAAATAATCAGCCAAGCTAGATTTAATGAGTCAAATAGGAAGTAGAATACAAATGCTAGCAAAATACCAATTTGTGCAATCATTCCTATATTGTGTGTTATTCGCACACTTTATCATGAATGTGAATGATTAGCAAATCCGTGTCCATGCACTACAAAGTGTGTCATCATAAGATACTAAACCTGCTTAACTACTGTTGTGTGTCATGCTTAAAATGTAAGATACCATAAAGTTCTATGTATGGGCAGTATATTACAGAGCGCTTGCTTTTGAGAGCTGCTTTTCCTCAATCATTCATTGCCCCATGATAGTTGTGTAATACCTAAAGGAAGACTATCCTCCTACCAGTCAGTGCTTCAATTGAGACAGTGGTTGCTGGTGTGAGGCACTAGCACTTATTTTTCCACATCTGTCATTTCAAGCGGGAACAGAGGGAAAAAAAGGGGAAAGATGGAGAAAGGGAAAGATGAGAACATCACAAAGGGGAAAAGCAGGATTGGCAAGAGTAAAATAAATGGGCAGATATATGTCTGTCAGTGAAATAAAGATGTATCATGAGTGTTAAGACTACCAGCTTCGGTATTCGACACACCAACTTTTAATTGCGCGTCCCGCGGGCTTCTCATAAATGCTGTGGTTACCAGCAATCAGTATTTTACAAATTATGCACGGCTACTAGTGCTCTCCTTAGGCTTTTCTGTACATCACCATGTATCATCATAATACAGCTGAAGTAAGCGACAATTGTGTTCGGTAGTCATACTTAATTACGCTGACTGAGCACCCATGTCTTATCATCTGTGTATGTTTATGTAAGTATACTTGCTAAGCAACTAGAATGCCAAAGCTTTTCTTCATACTATAGTGATTTTGCCGACTGTAAGTCATGTCTGTTTCATCTACCAACATACACTTCATGCTTCTTTATCTCACTTTTGCAGGTTCCATTTCATTTCTGCTTTCTCTCTCTCTCACTATTTCCTGTCTTTCTCTTCCTTCCTTGGTTTTTGACATTTCTCTCTTGGTCAAAGCCCAATTCAAAATATTTTCCCTTTCACCAAAAAGAGAGTGGTTTTATGTCCCACCTCATGCCATAGACTTAAATTAAGCACTGACCAGTACATTTCAGTTTTTGTTTTACAAACTGGCTTTGATAGGATCACATTTAGGACATTACATATTACACAGAAACTACTTGGTGATTTGGAAGGTTTTACAGTAATCTTTAAGACCCAAAAAGCCCCTGATCCAGGCCCATGCTTCTGCTTACCTTATCTTAATGGCAAAATGTGGAGTGACTTTGTCAGAATCCTGTTTCTGTCAGCAATTCTCCCAGGATGACACAAACTGCAAATTTCACTGCTTAAACTGGTAGAAGTGGATAGTTGATGAGGGAGATTATTCCACTGTATGGCAATATATTGGAAAACAACCTTACAAAAGAATTGGAGCTAAACAGGGGCATCACATGGCTTAGAGGAGGGCCTATCAATGAATTACCCTACTACTTGAAATAGAAAAGGGACTACAGTCATGTTATTGCATGTGAAATCCTTTCGACTAAATACAGGAACTAAAAAGCTGATTGATTGTCATACTGGGTTCTAGACTGACCAGTGGAATATTGCAAATGAGCTTTTCTTACATAATTGAAAATGTTTAGCAACCATATTGTATAAAATGCATAGAGAAAAATTAATAGCTATTTTGCAGCTAACAGACTTGAAAAGTAAAAGCAAAAACATATTAAGACTGAAAAGGTGGGGGCTGGTGGCACAGTGAAAGAGAGGAAAGGTAGTTGTCCTTGAGGCATTTAAAATACATGTAAAATTGTGGCAGAAGTTATACAGAAAGAGTTTGTGAGAAACATACATGTATGGGCTGGTATCAGAGTGAAAGAGAGGGAGGGTTATTTGTTTATAAAACATGAAAAGCAAGTGTGAATTTGTGGCATGTAAAATCAAAACAACATGAAAATAGACACAGGACCAGCACACTCTTTTTATGATCAAAATCCCTCGGGCAGAAGACATTTTCGGAAAAACAGATGGTACAGTGGCAGCCAGCAGGGGCTGTGAGTGCTTATTGACGAGGGTTCAAATCCCAGCTGGGGAAATTCTATTTTTTTATTCTTTTCCCTTTTTTTTTTCAAATTTCCACAAACGAAAGCTGTGCCATTGTAAATCACCCCCTAGCAGTGTCTGGGAGAATTATGGACTCTTTAGTCATAATGTATGTAAGGCATTGATGACATGCTGTGGCATGTGGAAGGGGGGCAAGGTTTGCTATGAAAGAAATCCCTTATTTAGTGGAATGAGAATTTGGGGATCATTGTGTAAGAAAAAGAAATGCTTGGGGCAAGTGGCAGAGTGAAAGAAAGGAAGGGCTATTTGTATATAAAGCATGGAAATCAAGAGTGGATTTCTGGCATGTAAAATCCTAACACCTTGAAAATAGAAGAAGGACCAGCTCATTTTTCTCATGACAAAAAGGCCTTGGGCAGGAGAAAATTCCAGTAAAACAGTGGCAGCTAACAGGGGCTATAGGAGCTTTTTGACCAGGGTTCTAACCCTAGCAGGGTAAAATCAATTGTTTTATTCTTTTACATTTGTTTTTCTAATTTCCACAAATGAAACCTGAGCCTTTGTAAATTACCCTTTGGCAGTGTCTGGGAGAATTATGGCCTCTTTAGTCATAATGCATGTCAGGCATTGATGGCATGCTGTGGCATGTGGAGGGGGGCAAGGTTTGCTGTGAAAGAAATCCCTAATTTTGTGGAGGGAGAATTTGGGGATGATTGTGTAAGAAAAAGAAATGCATGGGACAAGTGCCAGAGTGAAAGAAATAAAGGGGTATTTGTGTATAAAGCATGAAAATAAAGTGGGGATATGTGGCATGTAAAAGCAAAACATCATGGAAATAAAAGAAGGACCAGCACATTCTTTTCATGACAAAAAGGCTTTGGGCTTGTAGGTTACTTCAGGAAAACAGATGGTACAGCAGTAGTTAACAGGGGTTATGAATGATTTTTGACAAGGGTTCAAGGCCCATAAATTCTGTAATTCTAATTTTTTGTTATGTTTTTGTTAATTCAACCCAGATGGAAGATATATCTTTAAAATAATCAACTAGCACTTCTGGGGGGTTTATAACACAATTATACCTCAGGCAACATATACACAAAATGTGGCATGCTGTGACATATGCCACATGCCAGACTTGGGCTCCAACCCCTTCTCCTGCCCAGGCCTCCAGCAAACCCTTCAGGGCTGGGCCCGACCAGGCAGCGGGCCCTTAAAAAACAGCTCTCTTGCCACCTCACATTCCGGGAAAATAGGCGGCACTCCGGCGGCCGCAACCACCGTCCCGGCCCCAACTCCTGCACACAAACGAACCAGGGATCCTAGGCAGCCTGAACCCCTGGACCACCAACAACTAGGAGGCTGGTCATCCCAGACAAAAGCCCCTCTTGGCCCGCACTCACTGCCTACTTCTACACCCCTGATGGGGGACAAAGAGGGTGGCCAGTGGGTGGGGGCAGGTATAAGTACCTGGTCCCCGCCCACTGCACACTAGAAATGATACCGCAGAGGCGCTGGACGTAGGAGGGACTCTGCAACAGGGCGTGGGGAGGTGCCTAATTCAGCACTAAGGGGGCCGCCCTTTTACAGGGCCCCTTCATATGCCGCGAGCAGCTGCATTTCCCAGGCAGTTTGCAGCCCGAATTTTGGGGCAGAGGTCGCTCCTAGTGCCTTTCACTTCCCCCAGCTCCCGAGGTGACCTGCAGCAGGCACAGGGAGACCACACGGGAGACCACACAAGAGAGAGGACAAGAGGAAGGAAGAGAGGAGGAAGATAGAGAGAACGTGATCCGAGAAGGAGGAGAAGGACAGATAGAGAATCGATGGATGAGAAGGGAGCACTGCCATGAGGAGATGACGAGGGTCGGGCTAATTTGAGCACTTGAGCCAGGGCTGCGAGCGACCCGCAGACTGAGAAGAGAAATCAACCCAGAAATGACAAGAAGCTGGAATTACAGAAGAGGTAGTCAGTCTACTGTAGGGCCTGGGAAGCTGGTTGAGAAGGGGCCAGCTGGGCAATGCTGTGGTGCCAAAAAACTAGAAACAATGTGTAGGTCGGTGATAGGGCTCTAGTTAGGGTCATGGATGCCAATGCAAGTTTGGGGTTACACATAGTGTGATTGTGGCCTTCTCTGATGTGGTGCTGAAGCCCCCATTTCAATTAAAGGTTTTATTACAAGGGCCTGCTGGTGTGTGAAATCTTCTGTTTATGTATTTTAGCCCGTCCACTCCAGGATTCATTCCCTTAGCCGTCAACTGGCTAAGAAAAGAATAAAACAGAGAGAGCATCAGGAGAGACAAGTGGAAGTGAAGCAAGAGAGAGGCAAAGAGGCTGGATATGGGAGGGAATTAGAGGGAAGAGAAACAGGTAGATGAGGAGATAGTCAAGGAAGGTTAATATAAGGAGAGCAGCAGGAGAGGCAGGTTGGAGTGGAAGAAGAGAGAGGTAAGGAGGCTTAATATAGGGAGAGCAACAGGAGAGTCAAGTGGGTGTAGAAGACAAGAAAGGCAAATAGGCTGGATACAGTGGAGGGAATTTGAGGAAAGAGAAACAGGTAGATGAATAAATAGTCAAGACGGCATAATATACGGAGAGCTGCAGGAGAGGCAGGTGGGTGTACGAGATAAGAGAGGTGAGGAGGCTGGATATAGGGGAGGGAATGAGAGGGGCAAGAAACAGGTAGATGAGGAGATAGTCAAGGAGGCTGAATATATGAAGAGCAGCAGGAGAGACAGGTGGAGGTAGAAGAAGAGAGAGAGCCGAGGAGCCTCGATATATTGAAGGGAATTAGAGGGAAAGAAACATGTAGATGAGGAGATAGTTCAGGAAGCTGAATCTAACAAGAGCAGCAGGAGAGACAGGTGTAAATGGAAGAAGAGAGCCAAGGAGCCTGGATATAGGGGAGGGAATGAGAGGGGAGAGAAACAGGCAGATGAAGAGATACTTAAGGAGGCTGAAGATGGGGAGAGCAGCAGGAGAGGAAGGTGTGTGTAGAAGGTGAGAGAGGGGAGGAGGTTGGATATTGGGGTGGGAATGAGAATGCAGAGAAAGAGGTAGATGAGGAGATAATTAAAGAGGCTGGGAGAAGGAATGAGAGGAGAGAAGACGTAGATGAAAAGATGGACAAGATGAACTTAGGGAAATTATCACGGGAAGCAGGTAGAAGTCTGCCATAAAATGTGACAACAAGGAACATGATATACATGATTAACATGCATTAAGTAAACAAAATATGAAAGAATGCTCTTTTTGAAAGAATAGTGGATTATGAAAAAAACACCTTTTTTTTAGATAACATTAGTCATTAAAAACTTTTTTTTAAAAAGGGTTTTTATCAAGCATCACAGCACATGTTGTGGCACACTTATGTATACATATGTTAGGAAAATAACTAAAGTCACTGTCCTTTAGGAAATGTTGGATTTCCTTCTCATGTGAATGAGAATGCACTTTCAGCTTTGAGTGCACACTTACCGTATGTCATCCGCTCCTCCCTTTTGTTCACTAGCACAGTAATGAGACACCCATTTATGTATTTGCCAGAAATAAAAAACTTGTATTGGGGATATAGCTTGATATTGCAATAACATGGCACGATTATATAGAGTCTTATTTACTAATAATTATACTTGGCATTTGGGGGAATTAATAGAATTCCACAAAATGATACCTTCACTATATCACCAGGGACAAAATTAGATTATTTATTGTCAATGACAAGCTGATATTTTTAGATAATGGTGCTGTTGTGTTTGTTATTTCATCACCTGCATTGATAGTATTTTATACCGGTGCTATGACTATATTTAAATATCATCTGAGCCCTGAAAGAGTAGTGTTTCCTATGCCTACTGTCTAAGGCCTTAGATGTGTGAGCCCTGCAACTTTTTACTGTCCATTCTTTAAACTTCTAACTACAGAATATGGAAGAAGGTGAACATGGCAGAAACTTGTTTCAATAAAGTGCAAAAACGTGTGATGTCAAAGTGTGGATAATGGCCAAGTGTCACTTGTCTCCTCAGTGTACGCTCATGGTTTTATGGCTGCTCTGGAGGGTGGCATAATTGAAGCATTGTTGGCTTATTGCATATAACACTATCTTAATTCCTTAAGGCACCAGACAGTATGTTTTAAATTCTATTTGTGTCTCACCTTATAGTCAGTGGAATGATCTAAGGTGCAAATAAATTGATTTGAGCCTCCTATGGCCAAAGACAGATAATCTCTTACAATGTGCAGCTTGTGTATACTGAGGTATGCTGCTAGGGGAGGCCCGCGTGGAGGGTGTTGCCATAGGCAGAGCTGTGTAGTGGGAAGAATGGCAAGATTTAATTTTGATATGGTATTTCAGCTGGCAGTGAGGGGAGACAGGCTCTACAACTCAGGCATTACAATGCAATGCCTTTACAATGCATCCTTTACCATGCAATACCTTCACCATGCATGTTTTAATCACAAATATACCTTTGCCACAAATGCCTTTTTTTTACAACAGAATGTTGAATATATATAAAGCAAGTCTGTGAATGTGTATGTATGCATATATAGGTGTGTTTTGGGAGCCGTCTGACGTCATGGTGGGCATGTGCGTCAGATGGCTCCCGGCCGTCCTAGCACCCACCCACGGGGGAAGCGCTGGTGCTCCCCCGTGGGCCACCCTTTAAGGTGCCCCCACCAAGGAAGGCAGGGGAAGCCCTTCCCCTGAAGCCCCCCTTCCATGTCATTTAATGACGTCAGCGCGCGATGCACGCTGACGTCATTAGCGGATTCCGGACGCGCTGGAAGTCATTGCTTCCAGCGCGTCCAAGAGAGAGGAGGTAAGTTTCTCCTTGGGGGAGGGGGGTATTTAAACAAAAGAGGCATCAGGGGAAAGGAAAGGGTTTTCCTTTCCCCTGATGCCTCTTTTGAGCATTCCTGTTGCACGATCTTGTGATCGTGCATCAGGAATGCCCACTAGACAACAGGGATTTTTTTTATTTAAAATCTGATCAACTGTTTGCAGGGAGCGGCCCCTTAGGCAAGGGTCACTCCCCTTTTGGGGGCAATATGTTTTGGCTGTGTCTGCCCCCAAGGGGGCAGATCTCGCCAATTTTTTTTAAGTGGCCCACTAGACCACCAGGGATTCATTTGTGGGGAATGGTCCCTTGGGCAAGGGCCGCTCCCCTTTGGGGGCAATGTTTTTAGCTGTGTCTGCCCCCCAGGGGGTCATATCTTGCCATTTATTTAAAAATTGGCCCACTAGACCACCAGGGATTTATTTGTGGGGAGTGGCCCCTTGGGCAAGGGTCGCTCCCCTTTGGGGAGCATTATTTGGCCGTTTCTGCCCCCCGGGGGGCAGATCGGCTGATTTTTTTTTTGTATGGCCACTAGGCCACCAGGGATTTTTTTTTTATGTTGGGTAGCGGCCCCGTGGACAAGGGACACTCCCCTTTATGGGAGGATGATTGTGGCCATTTCTGCCCTCTTTGGGTGGCAGATCAGCAGTATGTTTTTAGGCCCATCTGTCCCCAAGGGGGGCAGCAGCCACTAGACACCAGGGTTTTTTTTTATTTTGCTGTTGGGGAGTGGCTGCTTGGGCAAGGGTTGCTCCCCTTTTACGGGGGTGAATATTTTATTTATACTCTTAGGCCCACCTACCCCTTAGCTTGGCTGGTGGATTGTGTGTGGACTAGGGCGTTATTTGCATATGTGATTGTAATGATTTTTTCTCCTTTTTATTCTAGTGTAAAGCTTTTGATTCTTGTTTGCGGTTTCGGCAGTGGTTGTTTTGCAGTTTTGCGTAGTTGCATTTATTTGGTAAGAAAAACATTTTTGTTGTGTTTACTCCAAATGAGTATTATTGTCATGCATGAATGAATTTTTTTGTAAGTGGTGTCATAATGGCAGCATATTTAGTTAGTGTTTTGAGCATGACATTTGTTGTGATGTGTTTTGCATTGTCTTATGTGTAATTTTCTTTTTTCTTTTTCTTTTTTAATGGGATATTGTTGATACTTACTGTCTGTGCAGAGTAGCTGGTGGTGAGTCTAGCTGCTTCTGTCAAGTGAGTGGTATAGTTTTAGAGTATATATGTCTTGGTGATAAAGAAAGACACATTTTGTTTATTGCTTATTTTACAAAGTGTTTGTTGTTGTTGACTTGTTTGACAAGTTACCTTTATTAGTAAGGATTATGGCTAGCCGTAGAATTACTGCTCAGCGGGTGGTTGGTATGCTTTTTGAATCTTCCTCTGAGCAGGATTATGAGACTGACAGTGCGTCTGAGGGAGAGGTGGGAGTGCAAGATTCTGGCAGTGAGTTTTCTGTCCATGAGGAATCATCTGATGATGAAGCTACCATCAGTGCAGATAAAGCTACTCTCAGTGCGGATGAAGTGCCTGTTTTATAGGAGGACACTGATGTTTCGATGGTGCAGCAAGAGACATCGGGATTGCAGCCTGAGGCTGCAAGGCCTCCTACTGGAAGTGCTGGACTCTGGGTTGATCCAAACATGGTGCAGCCAGTGTTGCCTGCCTTTCGTGGTGATGCAGGGTGAAGAGTGGATTGGGAAAATTTTTTGCCTTACAGTTTTTTCAGTTGTTTATGGATGATGTATATTTGGCTGACATTGTTGAGGAAACTAATTTGTATGCTGAACAGTTATTGAGGGACAACAGTGCCAGACTTAGGCCCCGCTCTAGAGCTACCCGGTGGACTCCCACAAATCTGGATGAGATGAAGAAGTTTTTGGGTTTTACTTTTTTGATGGGCTTGATAAGGAAGCCGCCCTGGCTTCATATTGGTCTACCAGTCCCTTGATGGCAACGGTCATAATTCCTGCAATTATGAGTCGTGACCAGTATTTACTTTTGCTTCGGATGCTGCATTTTGTTGATAATGCTTTGGCCTTGCTACGAGATCACCCTGACTGTGACCGTATTTTTAAGATTCGGCCTGTTCTTGATCACTTTGTAGATCGATTTTCAGAGATCTATACTCCAGGGAAAGAAATAGCTGTTGAGGATTCTTTGGTCCTGTTCAAGGGCCGTTTGGTTTTTAGGCAGTATATTCCTAGCAAGAGGGCATGTTACGGAATTAAGATGTATATGTTGTCTGAGAGTAGGACAGGATATGTCTATAATTTCCGGGTATACACTATTGACCCCCCTGGTTGTCCGTCCGCTTTTGAAGTTTCAGAGAAAATTGTGTGGGATCTTTGTAGAGGACTGTTCAACAGAGGTCACCATTTGTACCTTGATAACTTCTACACTGCTGTGCAATTGTTTTAGTAATTGTTCAAAGTGGACACTTATGCTTGTGGCACAATCCGCTCTAACCGTAAAGGTTTCCCAAAAGAGCTTGTTTTCAAAAAGCTTCAGAGGGGACAGTGCAGTGCCTTGTGTAGTGCGGAACTGCTAGCTGTGAAATTTGTGGACAGGAGGGATGTGTACATGCTGACTACCATCCATGATGAGAGTACTTCACCTGTGACTGTTTGGGGTCAGGTTGCTGAAGTACGCAAACCTGTGTGCATTGTAGACTACAATAAGCACATGGGTGGTGTCGATAGAGAAGATCAGAGGTTGGAACCTTACACTGCTGTTTGTAAGGCTTACATTTGGTATGAGAAGTTGGCCATCCATCTCTTCAATTTAGCAACTTTTAATGCTTTTGTTGTGTTCAAGGAGTGTTCTCCTGCATCAAAGATGACTTCTGTTCAGTATCAGGAGTCTGTGATAGGCAGCCTTGTTGTAGTGGAACAGGCAAGTGTTCCTAGAGTTGGAGTGGTGGAGGATGTGGCTAGATTGAAAGATCGCCAGTTTCCTGATTTAATTCCTCCCACGCCCAAAAAAACCAATCCCTGTAAGAGATGTAGAGTGTGCTTGCGTAAAGGTATGAGGAAGGAGAGTCGTGTGCACTGTGCCGATTGTCCTTCTAATCCTGGGCTGTGTGTGCCCACATGTTTCACATTGTATCACACTCAAAAGAGTTTTTGGGAGCAACCGTGAATCTAAGAGTGTACTGCTTGGTCTGTATGGTTTTATATAGTTGTTGTTCAGCTTCACGATTGGCATTAGAAGGATGTCTTTAGTTACTGCTGTTGTTTTTGTAGTTAAAGTTATGTATCTAGTTGCAATTGGCTTGTGTTTTCGTTCATGTTAAAAAAAAATTATGACGGTGTGCGTGGACTGGTGCTTGGGTGGCGTTGTGCATGGACTGGCTCTTCTCTGGTGGTGTGCATGGACTGATGCTTGGCTGGCGGTGTGCATGGGCTGGCGCTTGGCTGGCAGTGTGCGTGGACTGGCGCTTGGCTGGCGTTGTGCGTGGGCTGGTGTTTTGCTGGTGGTATGTGTAGGCTGGCGCTTGGCTGGTGGTATGCGTGGGCTGGTGGTGTGGGTGGGCTGGTGCTTGGCTGGGGGTATGCGTGGGCTGGCGCTTGGCTGGCAGTGTGCGTAGGCTGGTGCTTGGCTGGCAGTGTGGGTGGGATGGTGCTTGGCTGGCGCTCTGCATGGGCTGGCATTTGGCTGGCAGTGTGTGAGTAGTGACTTGCTGCTGGTCATTACACACTCTGCTAGTCAAACGCCACTGCAGACACTATGTCAACCACTAGCCAGTGTTATTGCTGTGTCAGTCATGTGGGCGTATGAAAGTGATGGGCCCTTGAATGGCACTGTCTGTTGATGTGAATGTTGTAATGTACTGGGCCCATGGCTGGGGGTGTGAATGGTCTTGTGTGTCATGTATGGAATGTGTGTGAATGGCCTGTAAAGAGGTTGGTGCCTTGCCGTGGCTTTACAGCTCATGAGCTGTAAGTCATTGGTTCCGGTTTTTAACCTTTTAAATATTAACAGTGCATTTCTTTTTGTGAAATCTCTTGTTCATAGAATTTTACTCTCTGAACCTTCACTCACCCTCGTGCCAAATCCAACCAGTATGTGTGAGTACTTAAGGAACTGTTCATTTTGAAGTAATATTTGTCTTTTCTGTCTCTCTCTGCCAGGGTGTACATTGCCTGTGGATGTGAGTGCTGTAATGTGCTGTGGCCGCAGCTGGTGGTGTGAAAGTGTGTGTCAAGTATGAAAGGTGTGTGAATGGCCTGTAAAGACGTGGGTGCCTTGTTGTGGCTTTACAGCTCACGAGCTGTGAGTCATTGGTTCAGGTTTTTAACCTTTTAAATATTAACAGTGCATTTCCTTTTTGTGAAATCTCTTGTTAATAAAATATACATTTTGTACCTTTCACTTACCCTCGTCCCAAATCCAACCAGTATGTGTGTGTGTACGTGAGCAACAGATGGATAGGCAGTCATATTTGTCTCATCTGTCTCTCTGTGCTAAGGTGTAGTCTTTCTCTAGGGAAAATTTACCAACTTTAGATTTTTTTGTAAGTAAAACAAAAAACATGGGAAGTGCTGGGTGGGGTGCCTCTCCTGGATCCCAACAAGTTTTTTTACTCACAATGCCATGCAAACCTCAAAATGTGACTATAGTCACGCATTTTCCTTGCATTACTGTGTCATAATATTCTGGTGTCAGAAAAGACACAATTTTCCTACCACCCAGCATTCCCCCCAGGACTCCTGATAAAAATGGTACCTCACTCGTGTGGGTGGGTCAAGTACCCACGACAGGCATGGGCCCAAAACCTATTGAGGCGACATCAAAATTACCTATCACAAAACAACCTCGTTTTGCAAGGGGGGTCCCCTGGGTTTTTGGCCCCGGGCTCGGCAGCGATCTTGGGAAACTACCAAACCCACACATTTCTGAAAACTATACACCCGGGGGAGTCCAGCAAGGTATGGGTTGCGTAGACCCCCCAACGTTTTCCTACCCAGAATCCCCTGCAAACCTCAAATTTAGCTGAAATAATCACGTTTTTCTCAAATTTCTGTGTGGAAAAGTTCTGGAATCTGTGTGGATCCACAAATTTCCTACCACCCAGCGTTCCCCCAGGTCTCCCAATAAAAATGGTACCTCACTCGCGTGGGTGGGTCAAGTATCTGCGACAGGCAAGGTCCCAAAACCTATTGAGGCGACATCAAAATTACCTATCACAAAACAACCTGGTTTTGCAAGGGGGGTCCCCTGGGTTTTTGGTCCCGGGCTCGGCGGCCATCTAGGGAAACTACCAAACCCATACATTTCTGCAAACTAGACACCCGGGGGAGTCCATGAAGCTATGGCTTGCGTGGACCCCCCAACGTTTTCCTACCCAGAATCCCTTGCAAACCTCAAATTTAGCTGAAAAAATAACTTTTTTCTCATTTCTGTGTGGGAAAGTTCTGGAATCTGCGTGGATCCACAAATTTTCCAACACAGACATTTGAGAAAAAAGTAATTTTTTCAGCTAAATTTGAGGTTTGCAGGGGATTCTGGGTAGGAAAACGTTGGGGGTCCACGCAAGCCATACCTCGCTGTACTCCCCCGGGTGTCTAGTTTTCAGAAATGTATGGGTTTGGTAGTTTTCCAAGTTGGCTGCCGAGCCCGGGGCCAAAAACCCAGGGGACCCCCCTTGCAAAACCAGGTTGTTTTGTGATATGTAATTTTGATGTCGCCTCAATAGGTTTTGGGCCCTTGCCTGTCGTGGGTACTTGACCCACCCACGCGACTGAGGTACCATTTTTATCGGGAGACCTGGGGGAATGCTGGGTGGTAGGAAATTTGTGGATCCACGCAGATTCCAGAACTTTTCCACACAGAAATTTGAGAAAAAAGTGATTTTTCAGCTAAATTTAAGGTTTGCAGGGGATTCTGGGTAGGAAAACGTTGGTGGGTCCACGCAAGTCATACCTCGCTGGACTTCCCTGGGTGACTAGTTTTCAGAAATGTGTGGGTTTGGTAGTTTCCCAAGATGGCCGCCGAACCGGGGGCCAAAAACCCAGGTGACCACCCTTGCAAAACCAGGTTGTTTTGTGATAGGTAATTTTGATGTTGCCTCAATAGGTTTTGGGCCCTTTCCTGTCATGGGTACTTGACCCACCCACGCGAGTGAGGTACCATTTTTATAAGAAGACCTGGGGGAATGCTGGGTGGTAGGATATTTGTGGACCCACGCAGATTCCAGAACTTTCCACCACAGAAAAGTGGGCAAAATGTGTTTTTTAGACAAAGTTTGAGGTTTGCAAGGGATTCTGGGTAACATAACCTGGAGAAAGCCAGACAAGTCACCCCATCCTGGATTCCCCCGGGTGTCTAGTTTTCACAAATGTATAGGTTTGCTAGGTTTCCCTAGTTGTCAGCATAGCTAGGGTTCAAAAGCTACAGCTAGGCACTTTGCAAAAAAAGGGTCAGTTTTCACTGTGAAAATGTGGTGTGTCCACGTTGCATTTGGGGCTGTTTCCTGTCGCGGCCACTAGGCCTACCCACACAAGTGAGGTACCATTTTTCTTAGAAGACTTTGGGGAATGCAGGGTAGGTGGAATTTCGTGGATTCATGCAGATTCCAGAACTGTCCACCAAAGAAAAGTGAGGAAAATGTGTTTTTTTTTTACAAAGATTGTGGTTTGCAAGGGATTCTGGGTAACAGAACCTGGAGGGAGCAGGTCACCCCGTCCTGGATTCCCCCGGGTGTCTAGTTTTCAAAGATGTATAGCGTTGCTAGGTTTCTCTAGGTGCCGGCAGAGCTAGGGTTCAAAATCTACAGCTAGGCACTTTGCAAAAAAAGGGTCAGTTTTCACTGTGAAAATGTGGTGTGTCCACGTTGCGTTTTAGGCATTTCATGTTGCAGCCCCTAGGCCTACCCACACAAGTGAGGTACCATTTGTCTCATAAGAGTTCGGGGAATGGATGGTGGGTGGAATTTTGTGGATCCACGCAGATTCCAGAACTTTCCACCACAGAAAAGTGAGGTGAATGTGTTTTTTTTATACAAAGTTTGAGGTTTGCAAGGGATTCTGGGTAACATAACCTGGATAGAGCCAGTCAAGTCACCCCATCCTGGATTCCCTTGGGTGTCTAGTTTTAAAAAATATATAGGTGTGCTGGGTTTCCCTAGGTGCCGGCAGAGCTAAGGTTCAAAATCTACAGCTAGGCACTTTGCAAAAAAAGGGTCAGTTTTCACTATGAAAATGTGGTGTGTCCACGTTGCGGTATGTGCCATTTCCTGTCGCGGCCACTAGGCCTACCCACACAACTGAGGTACCATTTTTCTCGGAAGACTTGGGGGAATGCAGGGTGGGTAGAATTTTGTGGATCCATGCAGATTCCAGGACTTTCCACCACAGAAATGTGAGTAAAATGTGTTTTTTTGACAAAGTTTTAGGTTTGCAAGGGATTCTGGGTAACAGAACCTGGTGAGAGCCAGTCAAGTCACCCCATCCTGGATTCCCCTAGGTGTCTAGTTTTCAAAAATGTATAGTTTTGCTAGGTTTCCTTAGGTGCCGGAAGAGCTAGTGTTCAAAATCTACTGCTAGGCACCTTGCAAAAAAAGGGTTGGTTTTCACTGTGAAAATGTGGTGTGTCCACGTTGAGTTTTGGGCCTTTTCCTGTTGCGGCCACTAGGCCTACCCACACAAGTATGGTACCATTTTTCTTGGAAGACTTTTTAGAATGCGGGGTGGGTGGAATTTTGTGGATCCACGCATGCATATTCAAGAACTTTCCCCCACAGAAATATGAGGAAAATGTGTTTTTTTGACAAAGTTTGAGGTTTGGAAGAGATTCTGAGTCACAGAACCTGGTGAGAGCCAGTGAAGTCACCCCATCCTGGATTCCCATAGGTGTCTAGTTTACAAAAATGTATAGGTTTGCTAGGCTTCCCTGGGTGCCGGCAGAGCTAGGGTTCAAAATCTACAGCTTGGCACTTTGCAAAAAAAGGGTCAGATTTCACTGTGAAAATGTGGTGTGTCCACGTTGAGTTTTGGGCCGTTTCCTGTTGCGACCACTAGGCCTACCCACACAAGTGAGGTACCACTTTTCCCGTAAGACTTTGAGGAATGCATGGTGGGTGGAATTTTGTGGATCTACGCAGATTCCAGAACTTTCTACTATAGAAAAGTGAGGAAAATAGTTTTTTTACAAAGTTTGAGGTTTGCAAGGGATTCTGGGTCACAGAATCTGGTAAGAGCCAGTCAAGTCACCCCATCCTGGATTCCCCCGGGTGTCTAGATTTAAAAAATGTATTGGTTTGCTAGTTTTTCCTAGGTGCCGGCAGAGCTAGGGTTCAAAATCTACAGCTAGGCACTTTGCAAAAAAAAAGGGTCAGTTTTCACTGTGAAAATGTGGTGCGTCCAAGTTGAGTTTTAGGCCGTTTCCTGTTGCAGGCACTAGGCCTACCCACACAAGTGAGGTACCATTTTTATCGGGAGACTTAGGGTAACACAGAATTGTAGAGAAAATGTTATTACCTATTGACTTTTGATGCATTTCTGGCTTCCAAATGAATGACAATGTGTAAAAAAGAAGTCACTGTGAAAAATGTACTATAATTCTCATGCTAGTATGGGTACTAACAATTTCGGAAATGTGCAAATACCTACTGTTTCTAAATTCTATATTTTGTTCAGATTTCAAAAATACATAGGTGTCTTTCATCCCAATTTTTCACTGTATTTATTTTCCCAAATGAATTGCTATATACCCAGTACATAATAAAAAACCATTGCAAGACACTGCTCAATAATTGGCTCTGGTTTCATCGGGTTCTTGGTGAACCTACATGTCCTATATATCCTCACAACCATAAAGGTCCAGCGGATGTAACAGTATATTGCTTTCAAACATCTGTCATAATTAGAAGAAGTTACTGGTGAAAACGTTGGCGCAAATGGCCTTTTTTTCAACGCATTTTCAATTTTTCCTATTTTCAACTATTAATTACTATAACGAAACCTTGAAGGATCTACACAAATGACCCCCTGCTGAATTCAGAATTCTGTCTTCTTTTCTAAAATGTATACCTTTCCAGCATCCGTTATTGCTTTCATACCCATTTCTACCATTAACTGGAAGAAGGTTGAAAGCACAAAAAATAGCAAAAATAGGCTATGTCCCAGAAAAATGCCAAAACTGTGTAAAAAATGTTAGTTTTCTGACAAACGTCTGTCAGTCCCTAAAAGCTGGGGAAATGGTTATTTCAGCCCCACAAACCCTTTGTTGATACCATTTGCAGGGAAAAAAACAGACGCTTTCATTTGCAGCATTTTTTCCAATTTTTGCTCAAAAAAACAAACTTTCGCTGTATTATGGCTAATTTCTGGGTCCCCTCCAGGGAATCCACAAACCCTGGGTACCTTTACAATCCCCATGATTTTGGAAGAAAAGGACGCAAATTTGGTGTGGATACCTTAGGTGGTCAAACAGTTACAGGGGCCTAAGCACGAACTACCCCAAATAGCCAAAAAAAGGCTTAGCACAGGGGAGGGAAAGGCCTAGCAGCAAAGGTGTTAAGGGTGGGTAACAGTATAGTGTGTAAGAGTGTTTTTAGGGTTTAGCGTTGGGTATGTGTTAGACCTGACAGCCTTTCTGTGGTCTTCCCCCAACTTTTTGCCTGCCTCCCTCCATTTTTCTGTACCCATTTCTGCTGGCTTTATGACTGTGCACTTTACTACTGCTAACCCGTACTAAAGTGCTTGTGCTTTCTCCCCTAAATAGGGTAACATTGGCTCTTAACCAATTGGCATACTTAGTTTACTTATTAGACCCTAGTAAAGTTCCCTACATGTGCCCAGGGCCTGTAAATTAAATGCTACTAGTGGGCATGCAGCACTGTTTGTGCCACCCACATAAGAGGCCCCTTAACCATGTCTCAGGCCTACCATTGCAAGGTGTGTGTGCACCTTACTGCCACTTTGACTTGACATTTAAAACTACTTACCAAGCCTCAAACTCTCCTTTTATTACACATCAGTCACCCCTAAGGAAGGCAGGGTGCTGTGTAATTGAAAGGTATGACATGTACTGGCATGCTGTGAGACCAACTCCTCCGATAGGCTAGCATTTGGGAATTCCTTAATACACTTTTAGGTTGTAATTCCTGATCAGAGAGGAGTAGCTTTTTCATGTTACATATGTTTGGAATGGTCTTGATAAATCCTCTTTACTGGTGAAGTTGGATTTAACATTATTTTTTCAGTAATGCCAGTTTTAGAAAGTGGACATTTCTCTGTTCTTTCTGCTCTGTGTTCTTTGCAGCTTGTCTCCAATACACATCTGGGCTGGTTGACAGTTCCCCCTCGTGCATTACCCCCAGACAGCCACAAACACAAGAAGGCTAGGTAGGGCTCAGTACCCATCTACATACATTTGCATTCTGATGGCCCTTCCTGGGCAGAAGGTAGGAAGGGGCTCACACTTTTACTTCAAAGGGAGTGGCTGGACCCCACACAAAGGTCTGATTAGCCCCCCACAGACAGGACTGGGTTGAAAGGTATACTTGTGCACTTCAAAACCACTCTTTGAATTTTCTCCCACTTTAAAGGCACATTTGGATCTAAGTACTGGGTATATGACCCCATCGGATCAGTTACTTCTGGACCGTCATCGAATCTCTGACTGAAGAACTGCTGTGATGACCAAAGGACTCAACTGGACCGTTTGTTTTGGAAAGACTGCTTTTCTGCTGCCTAGTGCTCTCTGACTCTGCTGAAAGAGAGCTGGGGTCCACATTCCCTCCTAGTGATCTCCAAGGGCTAGCTGGCTTGCCTCATGTTTCTGAAGTCTCAGGGACACAAAATACATCTTGCAATTTTTGCTGGTGCTGCTGGATTCTGCCATCTGTGAGTCCTACCATTTCCTGAGGTTCCCTCTCCAGTTCTTTGCCTCAGAATTGGGCTCTGCAGCTCTTTTGCTACAAAATCAATGCATCATAACCATTGCACCGATCGGAAATGCCTCAGAGCCCTTCAATGCTGATGCAGTGCCAATCCAGTGCCATCCCTGCTCTTCTCGACAATGACATGGGAAAGACTGAATGAACTGGAACTGGCGCATTGCCCTCACTGCATGGAGAAGATTGACCCATCTCGTTGCTTGCGATGAGGAAAGGTACTTTGTTCATCGGGGCTTCCATTAGTCTTGTAGCTGGCCAGTGCCCCATCGTGGTCAGCTCGAACTGTGACTTTGCCCTGGTCCACCGTGACCAAAAGTAAAAAACAATTGTGCTACTTGCTCCTAAGCACTTTATTGCATTTATTTCTTTGAAATTAAATATCTCAACTTCTACATGTTGGACTTTTGTTGTTTTGGTCTTGTTTTGTTCAGAATATAATAATCTATTTTTCCAACCTGGTGTGGAGTTTTTTTGTGATGAATTTCCTGAGTTGTTGTATGAGTAATTGCGCACATACTTTACACATTTCCGCCTAAGTTAAGCCTGACTGGTCTCTGCCTAACGACTAGTGCGTGAGCACAGGATAATTTAGGGTGTGTTGTGACTTACCCTGACTAGGATTGTGGTCCCTGCTTGGACAGGGTGCATACCTCTGCCAACTAGTTTCTAACAGCACCTAAGGGAATAGAGATTTTGAAGAAGCCTGAAGTAACTGGCACAGAAATAACCGAGAATAATTTTTACTTAATCACACAGGATGGGTAAGACTTGTCTACTTCAAAGTCGAATGCTCCCTTAGTAGCAGTGTAACCCCAGGGGAATAGATATTTATAATGCTCTTCTAAAACTAAAAGGCTTTACGGTGAACAGGGCTGCTTTAACGCTGATACACACCAGCAATACATTGGATAATAATAGGAAACCTCACAACCCTACTCTTACTGGATGGAATGATTATAAAATGATTATATATTTAATGGTTGTTGAAATAGTAAGAAACCAACACCCTCATTGATGTCAATATTTAATGTCTTTGAGACAAAACAGAAAGATCTGGGGGATATGGCACTACAATATGCTAGATAATTGAAGATTATCGCATAGCCTGAACAGTCTGAGAAGATCTGCAGTGTAGAAGGGAGGGAACTAACTTCCTCAGATCTTAGCGATACAAATGACAAATATGTCTGATATTTTGTATGAGGTGGGGGAAACAAGAGACCTCAACCTCCCTAATGGACGCAACATTATCAAAAGTCATGCTAAGATCAGAGAAAGAGCTGCACAGGTCATTCAGACAGCATCCACAGACAGGTACCCCACAGATAAACCAATCCCTTCTTTTAGATTTAAGGGCAGAGGTTTGAGATATTAGAAAGCAACCAGAGGGATATCCGAGGCTCATGTCATACTCTTGAGGTCAAGATATCTGAGTTAGAGAAATAACTAAGGTTTGTGAGCAATATATGGACAGAGTCAAGCAAAGATTGACAAAAACACTGTAGCAAATCTCAAGCAGTAGAAAATAATTTTGATGGATGGTAAGAGCTTTTAACCCCTTGACCGCGATCGGAATTCCGCTCGTGTGCTGGACATTCCGATCGCGGGTGCGGTCGTGACGAGCTCAGCTCGTCATGCGCACAGCGCTACCGCGCAGCATGACGAGCTGAGCTCGTCACGCGCACCGAAGGGGTTAAGGATCCAGTCTAGTCGAAATAATTTAAGACTCCTAAACATACTGAAGGAAATTATATGAGAGGCTTTGTGATTAAGATCCTGTAGGAAGTGTCTTGCAGGGTAGCACGGATAGTTGCCTATAAAACAAAATCCAAAGGGTACAAAAAGACCCTTTTAAACTTAATCCAAATCGTAAATCCCCCAGGAAAATATTGATAAACTTCCTGACCTACGAGATTAAAGAGCAGATCCTAGCCAAATCTCTGAAATTAAAAGAGCTGTTGTACACAATTTTCATTTATGTAATTCAATCTAACATTAGTAGGATAACAACTCAACGTCAGTGGGGACTGGGAAAAAGAATGGTTGAATTGAAAGGTTTGTAGGAAGAAGTGAAGTTGAAATTCCAAGTTACCATGAGAATCCTGAAGAGAAACTTAGGGGCATATTTTCAAGCCCCTTGCGCTGCCAGTGCGACACTTTTTGTGACTCACCGGCAGCAAATTTTTCTGCCCCATATTTACAAGGACTGGAAAAGCTACCCTGTGTGGCTTTTCCTGTCCTTGTAAATGCGTCCCCTTTACATGCAGCACTTTGCATCAAAGGGGCGTTCCATGGGTGTTGCTGCAGGTGTTCCCACGCAACACCCATGGAACCAGACACATTTCCAGATTTACAAGATTTTGTAAATCTGGAAATGCATCTGAATGCTAGGCCTCCCCAGGGGAGGTGTAGGGAGGCCCAACGAGGAGAAATGTATTCATTTCTCCTTGTTTTTTTTCTGCTTTCTATGCGTGCTGCATTCTGTAGCACACATAGAACGAGGAAATGACCTCTAATGATTGTTTATGTACAGGAAGGTGCCCCTTCCTGTACATAAACAATCCTTTAAATCAATGACGTTTTACAAGTTCTATGTGTGCTAATGCAGCACGCATAGAAGTTGTAAAACGCCATTTCTGATTGTTTATGTGCAGGAAGGTATTCCTTCCTGCACATAAATGACCATCCCCGTGACGCAGGCATCCTTGCACCATGGTGCAAGGGAGCCTGGGTTGGTGCATGTCAGCAGTTTCTGCGCCAGTGCAGGGGGAACCACAGAGATACAACATTTTGTTGTAAATATGTTGCATCCCTGTGCTTCAAAACTAACGCAGCGCGGCGCAGCAAAATGACTTGCTGCACCACGCTGCGTTAGTTTATTGTAAATCTGCCCCAAAATGTTCAATTTCAGACAAGGTTGATGATTCGATATTGAAGATTAGGGAAACTTTGTAGAAAGGCCAGCACATATATATTGTGAATAAAGGGGCAGGAGGTAAACCAGCAGTTTTTACCTAGTGGGTACTAAATTCTGACTCACTCGAGCAATATGGTCCAAATTGCCAGGGAAGGAATGCCAAATAGTAAGGAGAGGGTTCCCAAGGAGAGGGGCACTGGGTGAGGAGTATGCAGGGTAAAAAAAACAAAAAAATCTTCACCACATATGAAAGAGAAGAAAGAAATTGACCCAGCAGTTTGCAGATACACAGGGAGAGTTTAAGTTTTAAGTCACAGGGAGGTTATGAGCGGGAGCGTTTTAGAGGGAACGTTGATTGAGGTAGTAACCTGGAATGTAAATGGACCAAGCACTAGAAGAAAACAAGAAAACAAAAATTAGTTTTGCAGTATTTGAGAGGTCCAGAAACACCAAAAAATAATATTGCAAGAGACACATCTGCAAATGTTATGGCAAAGAGGATTATTCTCAAAATGTAGGTGGGTCAAGGACTTATTATGTTTGGACCAAATGGGTATCAGAAAGGGGTAGTGATAATTGTTAGGAAAAATGCTGGTGTTTTGTTAACAGACAATTCTGGTAGGTGGGTCAGGGCAACTTTAAGGGTCAGCCAGACTAAGTTTATATGTGCATGTTTTTATGGCCCCAACACAGACAACTCTGCTGATTTGCACTGGCTTGAATTAGAATCAAACAGTTCCCCTATCCCTGCATGATGGGGGGGATTCATTGCTATTCATATATGGCAACGGATAGGTCATGTAAGAGCAAATATATCTTTACTCCCAAAAATAAATGTTAAGAATGTTAGAATTAGGTTTAAGTGAGATCTGGAGGCTGAAATGAGGAGACCAAAGAGATTATACAATTTTCAGTAAAATGTAACAGCATTACTCAAGGTTGGATTATGTTTTATTAACACTGCTCTGATCCATATGAGTAAGAAAATAACTCATCTTTCAGCACATATTTCTGAACATTCAGTGGCTAGGCTTACTTTAGAATCACCAAAATCTCCTTGCTAATTTAGATGGACATTAAATAGAGTTTTGCTAAAAGAGAAGAAAATAATGCAAGAGATAACAAAATCCACCAAAGCATTTTTCATCTATAGTAAAGACACAGCCATCTGAAAAATGGTTTGGGAATGAAACTACTATAACACTAAATTTAAAACCAAATAAAGATCCCTTAATCCCAGATTCTTACAGATCGATATTACTGTTAAACACAGACTAATAAGTGTTTGAAGGCATTTTAGCAAATGCATTATTAAGCTCTTTCTGTCAATAGTCCATCAAGACCAACAAGGATTCACTCCTGGAGGCAAATAAATGAGCTGACACTTTATCGCAGGTTCCATTGACATAGCGGAAACTCATGAAGCACCTCTAGGAATAGCTACCCTTGACGCAGCAAAAGCATTTGACAGGGTAAACTGGGACTATCTAAAGGAGCTTTTATCAGCATTTGGATTTATTAGGACCTTGATAAATAGAATTAAAACCCTATATAGTGCACCTTCGACTAGAATTGTAATAAACGACCAAACAGTTTCTACATCACTAGAGGGACCAGACATTGTTGCCCGCATATTCCATTGTTATTTAATTTATCCACTGAACATTTCGCCTAGTGAATTAGTGAAGATACAAATATAGTTCCATTTGAAGCATTATGTCTATTCAAGAATGGCACCCTACATGCTGAGGACAATCATTTTCACATCAGATCCTTCTGGTCTAATAACATCAGTAGAGCAATTGGCGAACACATTTGGGCTCTATCTGAATGTCAAATCAACCAGGAAAAAAACAGAAAGAATGGAGTGGAATCTCAAAGATAACATCCTGAACCTAAAAAAAACCCAGATTAGGTACCTAGGGATCCAAATCAACCAAAATGTATCATACCTAACAGAAACAAACTAGAGAAGGCCTGCAAGCAGATTCAGGCTTTGTTAAGAAGCTGGAAAGATATGTTGCTAAGTATTTATGGATGTGTAAAAATACTCAAAATGGTAGTTCTACCTAACTTACCGTTATATTTAATAGTATTCCACGTTTATTCCTGAAATCTAGTATTGCTAAACTACAGGGCATGGTCAGCAGTTTTACCTGCGCGTTGAGGGGGGTGCGACTTTCATGTAAAAAAATCAGGAGGAAATTAGACAAGGGGAGGCTGGAACTACCAGACTTCACAACATATGCACATACAGGTGAGTTACCGAGAGGAATCATGTATGATGCTATGGTTGAAGAGAGGGGCCTAGATACATTGCTGTATACCTTTGAAACATCCACATTTTTAAGAAGGTTTGTCTGAGATCCCTAGGATCCATGTTACAAGAATGGTGCCACATTAAGAAAATAGTTGGGGTACAGTATTGCACACATGCTGCCCAAATATGGGTTTCACCTGGGACCCCAACATACCTAAAGGACAAGCTTAGCATTCAACTAAGAGATGCTGGCATCACAAACTGGGGAGACTTAAGAGATGGAGTTAATCTTATAAATTGGGAGGCTATATTTGAGATTACTAAGGGAAAGGGGGTCACGTTTTAAATACTTCCAACTGTAATCATGGTGGTGTATTCAACTTTGGAACAGTAGTAACAGTATGAGGACTGGATCGGGAGGTCTTTATCTCTGTCTGGTATTGGAATTGGTTAAAGCTTAATATGAGAAGCAAACAGAGCAGCATGCAAAATGTGATGGGTGCTTGCCAATGCGGGAGCTGGCAGAGCTATGGCAAGTATCTTTAACTTTGCTTTATAAAACAGTAAAGTCTGCTGCTTAAAAAGGAAGCATGTTTATGTCCTCCACAGGATAATGGTAGACCCCCAAAAGGCTGACTAAATTCTTGGCTGAGGTACTTAGATGTAGGCTTTGTGGGTTGGAAAGAGCAAATGATCTGCATATGTTTGTCACACGCCTTGTTCTCTCTAACTTTTGGAACCATGTCAGAAGTGATTTGGTACGGCATTAAGGTAAGCGTACCCTTAATTTTCTTTGTATTGGACCTGGAAGACAATGCAGCCCTGAGTGCTGCTCAGAAAAGACTAATGTTGTATTTAATCTTATTGGCTAAAAGGGAAATTTAGGGGATGTGGGTCTCCTCAGAGGCCTCTGACGTTACAGACTGGCTCACTTCAGTCATCCAAATAAGTAAGATAGATATTGAATGTGACCCTAAGACTCTGTACAAAACATCCTGGACTGCAGAGGTAGGATGCCAAGACTCCTATAGAAAGACACCAGCACAACCAGTGTGAGAAATACAGTATTATTACACCTTATAGAAAAGCAGGTATTGATCCATGATTAAGGTGCTATATGGAATTCAATTATAAACTAATCTTTTATTTTAATTCTGATGAATTCTGCTTTAATGTCACTTTAAATTGTTTTAAATTAAATGGGTCTAACAGCCTATTATCCAGAAAAGTATTCATTTTACAGATGGAAAACTTAAAACAAGTTGTGGGACACTCTTATATTATGATAAGTGGTGCAGGATATTTACAAATGGAGGTACACAACTGCTCACATAACACTAGAGAAGCTGGGATTGAAGGCATGTGTCAGGATAAGTACACAGTACAGTGCACATGTGCTCACACCACAGTCGGAGCTCAGCAGACTTTGGGGCCGATTCCGATCTCGTCCGGTAGTGCTCCGAATCGGATTCGGATTCACCGGATCCGATTCGGAGCCCTGTTTCCCGACCGAATCGTACGCGGGTCCGGACGAGCGAGTACGATGCAAGCACCCGCGAAATCGCCGACCGTCTCGAACGCGGCTTCAACACGCTCCGACTGACTCGCATGGACACGACTCGCACCGCGCTATGGAGACGTTTCCCGGCCGGGTAAGTACGATGCGCGCCACGAGCAGTCCGACCGACTCGCGCCGTCCGGCTCGAAAAAGCTGTCGGAGCCGGACTTTGGGGGTCCGCGTTGGACCCCCCTGTACGCATAGGCATGCGAGTCGCGATGCGCATGGACGCGTACACGCTGTAGGGGGCGCCCTTGTCCGCCTCGCACCCATTGAGTCAATGGGAGCCCGCGTACACGTTGAACGACCGGCTCCCATTGACTTCAATGGGAGTCCGACCGACTCGAGTCCGATAGCATGCGAATGCATCGTACTCGTCCGGTCGGACTGCTAGGGTCCGATTCGGTCGGAATTCTCTCCGGGTCCGGCTCGGTCGGAGAGATTTCCGGCCGGAATCGGAATTGGCCCCTTTGTGTTCTTCAGATATGTACAGTGGACAGAACAGCCCTGTAGTACTCAAAAAAAGTAAATTACAGCAAGCGTGTAGAGGAAAATTAAGCTAACCTTCTTAAAAATGTAGGTTCATTACAGATGAGGAAACAAAAAGTCTTCACTGAACTCCTTAACACAGCTGTAAGGAAAGAAGCCTGAAAGGTCATCAGAGTGTTATTACTGGGAAATAGAATAAAGTTTAGATGGATTACTGAAAAGAGATGTGATGAAAGAACAGTTTGAGTATTCCAAGGCCCGTACTACATAGAGTACCCTGGGGATGCAACATTTGTGTGTGCCTGCCTTCATCACCCCTGGGGCACATTGTGATTGGTATAACATGGTTCCTTCTCGAATACAGACAGCACTTGATGCACTTGTAGCAACAGTGCTATCCCAAACGGGTGCTCCCTCATTTGCATTCAAGCATCAACCCATCCGAATGGGGAAACACTTTCCCTCTGCACCTTCACCATATTATGGACATGGGTGTGAAGGCAAAGAGACCATCAGGAGCAAACTGACTGTGTAGCACAAAGAGGTTGCACACAATCAGTACAGCCCCCAATACTCACCTCTAGAGGGTGCAAAGGGGGCCAATTAAACCCTCGGACTTTCCTTTGCAGGTGGGTGCAGTCACTCACTCCACCTACCTGCAGGGGGATCTCTGCCCCCCTTAAAAATATAGGACACTGCACTTGGAAAAATGGACCAGCTGCTTCATTGCTCCCAGGGCAGCTGTGACTTCATGGCGGCTTTAAGGGCAGTGTATTATCTATAAAAAACTGGTCTGTCCCTGTTTTCTCCCAGCACACCTCACTGAAGGTGCACTGCAGTGCAAACAGGGATCATGCTCACTTAATATCATATGAGCCCAGGACATTTGCCAGGGAAAGATTAAATAAAATGTATGTGACTCTTTAAAAGGTCCACTGTTGGGTAAGCTTGTTGAAACATAAATAGGGCAATGTGGCTCAATGACTTGCTACAGAAATATGAATGTAAAATGTGGGCAACATGCTTGAGTCCCAGTTGGGCCAACTGCGCTACCCATCCTTCAGACTTTGATAAAGTTTGGGGCATATTTAACAAATAATCATGCAGCACAGCAAGTCACCTTTCTGCACTGTGCTGTGTGATGGGGAAAAGGCAGGAAGGTGCCTTACATAACAATATACTACCCATTTCTGACATTTCCCAGCGCTAGCACATAATCTGCTGCCTAGCGCCAATATAGACGCCCTTGCACCATGGTGCATGGATGCCTGCATTGTAACCCAGATTGCTTTTATGCAGGAAGGGACACCTTTCTGTGCAAAACAATTCCCTGAGCCATTTTCCTCTTTCTACGTGTAGAGGAAGTAACAAAGAGAAATGAAGATATTTCTCCTCGTTATGCCTCAACTGGAGAGGCATAACATTTTGAGGCATTTCCAGGTCTACCAGCAATGGTATATCTAATAAAGCACCCATATCCATGGGTGGATGCATAGGGACCCCCATGCTCCACCCATGGAATGCCTCCCCGGGGCAGAGTATCACAACGCAGTGATTTGCTCTGCATTGCGTTACTCTAGATTTATCAAGCCACGCAGTGGCTTGATCAATCAAACTTAGGAGTTGCATTGCCCTTGCACCCAATTGGATGGATCAAAGGCAACACAACTCTTTAAAAAATATGCAGGGATGGGAAGTTTGCAGCACAGGGCAGCCACGTAATAATAGCCTGCCTCAATCAGTGCAAGGTCAGCAGGGATGGGAAGTTTGCAGCACACAGCAGCCACATGATAATAACCTGCCTCTAACAGTGCCAGGTATGCAGGGATGGGAAGTGTGCAGCACAAAGTAGTCACATAATAATATCCTGCCTCAAACAGTGCCAGGTCTGCAGGGATGGGAAGTGTGCAGCACAAAGTAGTCACATAATAATATCCTGCTTCAAACAGTGCCAGGTCTGCAGGGATGGGAAGTGTTCAGCACACAGCAGTCACATGATACTAGCCTGCCTCAAACAGTGCTAGGTCTGCAGGGATGTAAAGTGTGCAGCACACAGCAGTCACATGATACTAGCCTGCCTCAAACAGTGCCAGGACTGCAGGGATGGGAAGTGTGCAGCACACAGCAGAAACATGATAATAGCCTACCTCCAACAGTGCCAGGTCTGCAGGGATGGAAAGTGTGCCACACACAGCAGTCATGTGATAATAGCCTGCCTCAAACAGGGCCAGGTCTGCAGGGATGGGAAGTGTGCAGCACACAGTAGCCATGTGATAATAGCCAGCCTCATGCAGTGCCAGGTCAGCAGGGATGGGAAGTGGGAAGCACACAGCAGCCATGTGATAATAGCCTGCCTCTAGCAGTGCCAGGCCTGCAGGGATGGGAAGTGGGAAGCACACAGCAGCCATGTGATAATAGCCTGCCTCTAACAGTGCCGGGTCTTCAGGGATGGGAACTGTGCAGCGCACAACAGCAATGTGATAATAGCCTGCCTCAAGCAGTGCCAGGCCTGCAGGGATGGGAAGTTTGCAGCACACAGCAGCCACATGATAATAGCCTACCTCCAACAGTGCCAGGTCTGCAGGGATGGGAAGTGTGCAGCACACAGCAGTCACATGTTAATATCCTGCCTCAAACAGTGCCAGGTCTGCAGGGTTAGAAAGTGTGCAGCACACAGCAGTCACATGATAATAGCCTGCCTCAAACAGTGCCAGGACTGCAGGGATGGGAAGTGTGCAGCACAGAGCAGCCACATGATAATAGCCTGCCTCATGCAGTGTCAGGTCAGCAGGGATGGGAAGTGCAGAACACAGCAACCACGTGATAATAGCCTGACACAAACAGTGCCAGATTTGCAGGGATGGGAAGTGTGCAGCACATCACAGCAGCATGATAATAGCCTGCCTCAAACACTGCCAGGTCTGCAGGAATGGGAGGTTTGCAGCACACAGCAGCCACGTGATAATAGCCTGCCTCAAACACTGCCAGGTCAGTATGGATGGGAAGTGTGCAGCACACAGCAGCCACATGATAATAGCTGCCTCAAACAGTGCCAGGTCTGCAGGGATGGAAAGTGTGCAGCACACAGCAGTCACGTGATAATAGCCTGCATCAAACAGTGCCAGGTCTGCAGGGATGGGAAGTGTGCAGCACACAGCAGCCATGTGATAATAGCCAGCCTCATGCAGTGCCAGGTCAGCAGGGATGGGAAGTGGGAAGCACACAGCAGCCATGTTATAATAGCCTGCCTCTAACAGTGCCAGGCCTGCAGGGATGGAAGTGGGAAGCACACGGCAGCCATGTGATAATAGCCTGCCTCTAGCAGTGCCAGGCCTGCAGGTATGGGAAGTGGGAAGCACACAGCAACCATGTGATAATAGCCTGCCTCTAACAGTGCCAGGTCTGCAGGGATGGGAACTGAGCAGCCATGTGATAATAGCCTGCCTCATGCAGTGCCAGGTCAGCCGGGATGGGAAGTTTGCAGCACACAGCAGAAACATGATAGTAGCCTACCTCCAACAGTGCCAGGTCTGCAGGGATGGGAAGTATGCAGCACACAGCAGTCATGTGATAAAAGCCTCCCTCAAACAGTGCCAGGTCTGCAGAGATGGAAAGTGTGACACACACAGCAGTCATGTGATAATAGCCTGCCTCAAACAGGGCCAGGTCTGCAGGGATGGGAAGTGTGCAGCACACAGCAGCCATGTGATAATAGCCAGCCTCATGCAGTGCCAGGTCAGCAGGGATGGGAAGTGGGAAGCACACAGCAGCCATGTGATAATAGCCTGCCTCAAACAGTGTCAGGCCTGCAGGGATGGGAAGTGGGAAGCACACAGCAGCCATGTGATAAGACCCTGCCTCTAGCAGTGCCAGGCCTGCAGGCCTGCAGGGATGGGAAGTGGGAAGCACACAGCAGCCATGTGATAATAGCCTGCCTCTAACAGTGCCAGGTCTTCAAGGATGGGAACTGTGCAGCGCACCAGAGCCATGTGATAATAGCCTGCCTCTAGCAGTGCCAGGCCTGCAGGGATGGGAAGTTTGCAGCACACAGCAGCCACATGATAATAGCCTACCTCCAACAGTGCCAGGTCTGCAGGGATGGGAAGTGTGCAGCACACAGCAGTCACATGTTAATATCCTGCCTAAAACAGTGCCAGGTCTGCAGGGTTAGAAAGTCTGCAGCACACAGCAGTCACATGATAATAGCCTGCCTCAAACAGTGCCAGGACTGCAGGGATGGGAAGTGTGCAGCACAGAGCAGCCACATAATAATAGCCTGCCTCATGCAGTGTCAGGTCAGCAGGGATGGGAAGTGGGAGGCACAAAGCAGCCATGTGATAATAGCCTGCCTCTAGCAGTGCCAGGCCTGCAGGAATGGAGTGTGCAGAACACAGCAACCACATGATAATAGCCTGACACAAACAGTGCCAGATTTGCAGGGATGGGAAGTGTGCAGCACATCACAGCAGCATGATAATAGCCTGCCTCAAACACTGCAGTCACGTGATAATAGCCTGCCTCAAACAGTGCCAGGTCTGCAGGGATGGGAAGTGTGCAGCACACAGCAGCCATGTGATAATAGCCAGCCTCATGCAGTGCCAGGTCAGCAGGGATGGGAAGTGGGAAGCACACAGCAGCCATGTTATAATAGCCTGCCTCTAACAGTGCCAGGCCTGCAGGGATGGAAGTGGGAAGCACACGGCAGCCATGTGATAATAGCCTGCCTCTAGCAGTGCCAGGCCTGCAGGGATGGGAAGTGGGAAGCACACAGCAACCATGTGATAATAGCCTGCCTCTACCAGTGCCAGGTCTGCAGGGATGGGAACTGAGCAGCCATGTGATAATAGCCTGCCTCATGCAGTGCCAGGTCAGCCGGGATGGGAAGTTTGCAGCACACAGCAGAAACATGATTGTAGCCTACCTCCAACAGTGCCAGGTCTGCAGGGATGGGAAGTATGCAGCACACAGCAGTCAAGTGATAAAAGCCTCCCTCAAACAGTGCCAGGTCTGCAGAGATGGAAAGTGTGCCACACACAGCAGTCATGTGATAATAGTCTGCCTCAAACAGGGCCAGGTCTGCAGGGATGGGAAGTGTGCAGCACACAGCAGTCACATGTTAATATCCTGCCTAAAACAGTGCCAGGTCTGCAGGGTTAGAAAGTGTGCAGCACACAGCAGTCACATGATAATAGCCTGCCTCAAACAGTGCCAGGACTGCAGGGATGGGAAGTGTGCAGCACAGAGCAGCCACATGATAATAACCTTCCTCATGCAGTGTCAGGTCAGCAGGGATGGGAAGTGGGAAGCACACAGCAGCCATGTGACAATAGCCTGCCTCTAGCAGTGCCAGGCCTGCAGGGATGGAGTGTGCAGAACACAGCAACCACATGATAATAGCCTGACACAAACAGTGCCAGATTTGCAGGGATGGGAAGTGTGCAGCACATCACAGCAGCATGATAATAGCCTGCCTCAAACACTGCCAGGTCTGCAGGAATGGGAGGTTTGCAGCACACAGCAGCCACGTGATAATAGCCTGCCTCAAACACTGCCAGGTCTGCAGGGATGGGAAGTGTGCAGCACACAGCAGCCATGTGATAATAGCCAGCCTCCTGCAATGCCAGGTCAGCAGGGATGGGAAGTGGGAAGCACACAGCAGCCATGTGATAATAGCCTGCCTCAAACAGTGCCAGGCCTGCAGGGATGGGAAGTGGGAAGCACACAGCAGCCATGTGACAAGAGCCTGCCTCTAGCAGTGCCAGGCCTGCAGGGATGGGAAGTGGGAAGCACACAGCAGCCATGTGATAATAGCCTGCCTCTAACAGTGCCAGGTCTTCAGGGATGGGAACTGTGCAGCACACAGCAGCCATGTGATAATAGCCTGCCTCAAACAGTGCCAGGCCTGCAGGGATGGGAAGTGGGAAGCACACAGCAGCCATGTGACAAGAGCCTGCCTCTAGCAGTGCCAGGCCTGCAGGGATGGGAAGTGGGAAGCACACAGCAGCCATGTGATAATAGCCTGCCTCTAGCAGTCCCAGGCCTGCAGGGATGGGAAGTTTGCAGCACACAGCAGCCACATGTTAATAGCCTACCTCCAACAGTGCCAGGTCTGCAGGGATGGGAAGTGTGCAGCTCACAGCAGTCACATGTTAATATCCTGCCTAAAACAATGCCAGGTCTGCAGGGTTAGAAAGTGTGCAGCACACAGCAGTCACATGATAATAGCCTGCCTCAAACAGTGCCAGGACTGCAGGGATGGGAAGTGTGCAGCACAGAGCAGCCACATGATAATAACCTGCCTCATGCAGTGTCAGGTCAGCAGGGATGGGAAGTGGGAAGCACACAGCAGCCATGTGATAATAGCCTGCCTCTAGCAGTGCCAGGCTTGCAGGGATGGGGTGTGCAGAACACAGCAACCACATGATAATAGCCTGACACAAACAGTGCCAGATTTGCAGGGATGGGAAGTGTGCAGCACATCACAGCAGCATGATAATAGCCTGCCTCAAACACTGCCAGGTCTGCAGGAATGGGAGGTTTGCAGCACACAGCAGCCACGTGATAATAACCTGCCTCAAACACTGCCAGGTCAGTATGGATGGGATGTGTGCAGCACACAGCAGCCACATGATAATAGCCTACCTCCAACAGTGCCAGGTCTGCAGGGATGGGAAGTGTGCAGCACACATCAGCCACATGATAATACCTGCCTCATACAGGGCCAGGTCTGCAGGGATATGAAGTGTGCAGCACACATCAGCCATGATATATTATCCTTCCTCATGCAGTTCCAGGTCAGCAGGGATGGGAAGTGTGCAGCACACAGCAGACACATGATAGTAGCCTACCTCCAACAGTGCCAGGTCTGCAGGGATGGGAAGTATGCAGCACACAGCAGTCACATGATAATATCCTGCCTCAAACAGTGCCAGGTCTGCAGGGATGGAAAGTGTGCAGCACACAGCAGTCACATGATAATAGCCTGCCTCAAACAGTGCCAGGTCTGCAGGGATGGGAAGTGTGTAGCACACAGCAGCCATGTGATAATAGCCAGCCTCATGCAGTGCCAGGTCAGCAGGGATGGGAAGTGGGAAGCACACAGCAGCCATGTTATAATAGCCTGCCTCTAACAGTGCCAGGCCTGCAGGGATGGAAGTGGGAAGCACACAGCAGCCATGTGATAATAGCCTGCCTCTAGCAGTGCCAGGCCTGCAGGGATGGGAAGTGGGAAGCACACAGCAACCATGTGATAATAGCCTGCCTCTAACAGTGCCAGGTATGCAGGGATGGGAACTGTGCAGCGCACAGCAGCCATGTGATAATAGCATGCCTCTAGCAGTGCCAGGCCTGCAGGGATGGGAAGTTTGCAGCACACAGCAGCCACATGATAATAGCCTACCTCCAACAGTGCCAGGTCTGCAGGGATGGGAAGTGTGCAGCACACAGCAGTCACATTATAATATCCTGCCTCAAACAATGCCAGGTCTGCAGGGATAGAAAGTGTGCAGCACACAACAGTCACATGATAATAGCCTGCCTCAAACAGTGCCAGGACTGCAGGGATGGGAAGTGGGAAGCACTCAGCAGCCATGTGATAATAGCCTGCCTCTAACAGTGCCAGGTCTGCAGGGATGGGAACTGTGCTGCGCACAGCAGCCATGTGATAACAGCCTGCCTCTAGCAGTGCCAGGCCTGCAGGGCTGGAAAGTGTTCAGAACACAGCAACCACGTGATAATAGCCTGACACAAACAGTGCCAGATCTGCAGGGATGGGAAGTGTGCAGCACATCACAGCAGCATGATAATAGCCTGCCTCAAACACTGCCAGGTCTCCAGGAATGGGAGGCTTGCAGCACACAGCAGCCACATGATAATAGCCTGCCTCAAACAGTGCCAGGTCAGTATGGATGGGAAATGTGCAGCACAGAGCAGCCACATGATAATAGCTGTCTCATGCAGGGCCAGGTCTGAAGGGATATGAAGTGTGCAGCACACAGCAGCCATGTGATAATAGCCTGCCTCAAACAGTGCCAGGTCTACAGAGATGGAAAGTGTGCAGCACACAGCAGTCACATAATATTAGCCTGCCTCAAACAGTGCCAGGTCTGCAGGGATGG
Source organism: Calotriton arnoldi (assembly GCA_963921515.1). Classification (NCBI taxonomy): domain Eukaryota; kingdom Metazoa; phylum Chordata; class Amphibia; order Caudata; family Salamandridae; genus Calotriton; species Calotriton arnoldi. The sequence continues at coordinate 541,632 of CAWUFW010011649.1, read as the reverse complement.
GAAGTGTGCAACACACAGCAGCCATGAGATAATAGCCTGCATCATGCAGAGATAGGCCTGCAGCAATGGAAAGTGTGCAGCACACAGCAGCCATGTGATAATAGCCTATCTCAACTAGTGCCAGGGTAGCAGGGATGGGAAATGTGCAGCACACAGCAGCAACGTGATATTAGCCTGCCTCAACTAGTGCCAGGGTAGCAGGGATGGGAAGTGTGAAAAACTCAGCATCCAGGTGATAATAGCCTGCCTCTAACAGTGCCAGGTCAGCAGGGATGGGAAGTGTGCAGGCTGTTTACACCAGGTTTCACCCAGGCAGCCATGTGATGCGAAGCATAAGGAGAAGGTACTATTTGTGGAACCTGGACTTATTAAGGGGTATATTTAGCATTATGTGATGCAGTGCTGCAAGCAACCATACTGTGCTGTGCTATGCCGTGTGACAGGGAAAGGACAGGAATGTAGCGTGTTTAACGTAATATGTCACATTCCTACCTTTTCCCAGGGCTGGCGCACACTGTGCTGCCTAGTACCAATGCAGACACTCTTGCACCATGTGTAAGAGTGCCTGTATTGTAAGCAGAATTGTCTGGTGAATACTAGAGTGGTCTACAAAATGACTTAACATAACCTAACATGTGCATTAACCACCAGAGCTATCTTGGTCTTGGAATATCCCTTGAAAAATGCATCGTAGGCAAAGATCTTTGCAGGTTACTCTTTCTTTGTTCTGCCTGTCATGCAGAAGGCACCGAGTTGACCTTGGTGCCTCATGTTACAGCACTGGTTGTTCTGTCCTAAAGGCAGCACTAGATTTAATAACAGTTCATGCAGCACAGGAAGGCAAGTTGCTGCTCTCCGTTGAATGAATGAGAGTGAGCTGAACTGTGCCCTATGTACATAGATATAGTGCGGTTCAGCTCTCTACTTGCGCGTGCATATGTGGCTGCCTAGCGCCAATGCAGACACCTTGGAGCCATGGAGCAAGGTTGCTCGCTTTGTGAGCAGGATTTTTTTGTGTAGGAAGGCATACTTTACTGCACAAAAGCAATCCTTAGAGGTATGTTCCACTTGTTATGTGTACTGCAGAATGCAGCACAAATGCAAAGATGAAGTAGCAAGGACAAAAAACATATTTCTCCTCAAAACACCAGTCATGTAGGGCCACCATTTTGGTGCAAACCCATGTTTACTGTCTTTATTAAACCTGGGCTTGTGTCAAAATACATGGGTGGATGCATGGGAACGTCCAGGCTCTTCATATGTAAGACCTCTCCGTTGCAGGTTAATACCCAGCAGTGCAAACACTGCCTTGTGTTACTTTGCAGGTGAAAACTGATGAAGGACATGCAATTATTAATTTGCATGGCTTTTAAAATGTCACTTAAGCACTTGTGTTGCCTTGTGTCAACTTGCGTGAAATATTCAATTGTGGCATCGCTTCATTGACGAGATTCTGATAATATGGAACGGAGAGAGGTCCCAGTTTGAAGCATCCTTTACAACATCAATCCCTACTTGATATGATCTCAGAATCAGACATATTATTTCTTGACCTATCCATCAGCATTAAGAATGGCCTTTTGGAAACACCAATATATAATAAGAAAACTGATCGCAACAGCCTACTCCTATTCCGAATTCATCATCCTCAAGTATTAAGGTCAAATCTCCCATATTTGCAATTCATGAAGATCAGTAGGAATTGCAGCCACTTACAGGATTATGACAGACAAGCTGAGGATCTGTCAATCAAATTACACTCATGGGATTATCCTAATGGAATCATTCATATAGCACGCAATAGAGCCAGTAATAACAATAGAGATTGATTGCAAGAACTAAAAGAAAACAACGATAACATAATCTGTCACGAAGAGTCTTCAAATGGTAGTAAAAAGTATCATCCCCAATAGTAGCCCCCACATTTAAATGAAACTGTAGGTGTAGGTGATCCTCGGACCAACTGGAGGTGTTGATATTTCTGAAAAGGAATAAGTATTTTGATAGTCAGGACCCTGATAAGTCACGACACAGTGTGATCTAGTTGTGACTGCCTCAATGGCGTGTGTCTCCATAAGACGCAAATCTGTGGGGGGCTACCATTGGGGATGAAACATTTTACTACCATTTGAAGACTCTTTGTGACGGACTATCTACAAGCCTTGAAAAAGTTGTTTTACAACGAAACACGTGTCAGCTGTTGTTAACTGGACATCTGGAATAAATATGAATGGAACCAACCTTCTGTCACTGTGTACCTTCTGCTGATTGCCACTGAATTTACCTGAACGGACCCGCTAGAGCGACGGACCTTCATATTGCATTTCTTTTCTGGACATTCTTTTGAATCTATATGGGGATATGTACAATAGAAGTGGCGGAGTGAGGCATTAGCCATCATAGCTAAACGCCTCGCTCCGCCACTTCTGAAATGCAAGGCTGTACCATATTTACAGCGATATAGCACAGCCTTGCATTTCCCCCTGCGCTGGCACTACACTTAGAAGTGTAGCGCCAATGCAGGTAGCCTTGCATAATGGTGCAAGGGTGTCTGTGTGCAGGGGTGGATTATTTATGTGTAGGAAGGTGTCCCTTCGTGCACATTAACAATCCTGAAATGCCATTTTGCAACTTTCATGTGTGCTGCTTAATGCAGCCGACATGAAAGTCACAAAATGGCATTTTTTCTTTAACATTGTTTATGTACAGGAAGGGGGACCTTCCTGTACATAAACAATCCATGGCATTTTGCTTTTTCCATGTGTGCTGCACAAGGCAGCACACATGGAAAAAGCAAAAACGGTTTTACCTGGTCTTAATTTTGGCACTGCCTCCTATGTACGCTGCCCTTGTACATAGGGGGCAGCATCAAAATCAATGGGTGTTGCAGTGGAATGCCCACCAAAACACCCACTGCCCACCCCTTTCACAGTAACCATAGCATGAAAGGGGGCCTTATTTACAAAGCAGCGTTAAGTCACGTTAAGATATTAGAATTACCGTAAGCCTGCTTAAAGAGCAGAGCAACAAGCATGGGAGCTCAAGTTTAGTTTGTATTTTGCCATTATTTCCGACATTGTAGGATATAAAATGGATGGATGTTATTGTAAATAGCAGTCTCCTTGATGAACAAACAACCATGATTTGGGGTAAGATTACTGCATGCAAAATACATCAGGGAGAGGGCCAATGAATACTGTTGAATTATACGTGCATAAGTCCTATGTTACACAATGTGCAGATGACAAAACAGTAATTATGAATGCAGAGGTAAACACTATTATGGTCATGGCTTAAGAACTCTAGATATCTTTTACCATATATGGCGTGACTGCATGTAAATGAGCCAACAAGCATTTCATATATGAATCTGCAAGACAAAAGACCAGATGGGGTGTATTTTGAATGCATATTGGGGTGTGTAAATATGAAACTATATGTATGCACTTTTCTTTCTCCTTTTTCTTCAGGTCAGATAAGCAAGCACAAGGAAGACATCCAGAGTAAGGGTGGAATTCAGTACATTAACCATATCACACATAATATTGAGCATATGGTAGGTCACTCTAACATTAGTAAGAGCTTTTAAAGTGCCAAGGAGTCTTGGCGCTGGAGAGCAGGAAAGTGCAGAATTCATGTGGTGCTTGGTCGCTATTGGGTAGGGAAAAGCCAGGTTTTAACTAGGGGTGGGCAGAAAACTACGCTCCGCCAGCGTAGCGATTAAGCCAGCCACCCCTGCTCCCCGGCCCGGTCCCTGCTTCTGAAAGCAGCCAGGCCGGGGAGAGCCTCCCCGGGCCCCGGTGGACCCCCGACACCAGCGCCCGGACCCTGGACTGGCTTCCAGGATGGGGGGCTCCCGCAGCCTGGGACCCTGGGATGCAGCACGAGCCCCGGGCCCGGTCCCAGCTTCCGAACCCTAGCCAGGCCGGGGAGAGCCTCCCCGGGTCCCGGTGGACCCCCGACACCAGTGCCCGGACCCTGGGCTGGCTTCCAGGATGGGGGGCTCCCGCAGCCTGGGACCCTGGGATGCAGCACGAGCCCCGGGCCCGGTCCCAGCTTCCGAACCCTAGCCAGGCTGGGGAGAGCCTCCCCGGGTCCCGGTGGACCCCCGACACCAGCGCCCGGACCCTGG
>CAWUFW010011649.1:522500-525000 GCA_963921515.1 Calotriton arnoldi | reverse complement strand
GTATGTCATCCACCCACACCTTTTTGCTCTATCAATGAGCAATTCCAACACTTTGTTATGCCTTTTTATCCTTATGTCTTTGGTTTTAGGGCATGCACCTGAAATATGTGAAATTGTTTCGCATACATCTTTGCAGTATCTACAGGTAGCAAAAGTACGATTTCTTCCCCTCGTGATGGTTTCTCTAGTATGCAAAACATTTGCTCTCAACATCAGCGCAGCTATGTATTGATTTTCTTTCATTTTATTATGTTTGCTGATCCAGAAATTTGAGGTTGGATTACTTGCTAGGTATTTTATACCATCACCTTGGACGGGGAGATTTGCCCATTTTTGAAATTCCTCTTTTCTCCAATCATATGTTGCTACCAAATTCAATTCATAACTCAGAAATCTACTGTCCAGAATGTTGAGTTTGTGTGTTTTGATGATGTTATCAATTTTTTCATCAATTACTTCTCCTGCATACATGAAAGATTGAGCTATGTACAGATCTGGAGCTTCCCTGAGATACAATAAACTATTGATTTTGTTTAGACCAATTGTCGTACATAACTTTGGTATACTGAGGCCCCCAAAGGATCTTTTCGAATATAGGAGACCATCACATGTGTATGCAGGTAGGTGTAGGAAATGTTTGACATACTTTTTTATTGTTTGATCCAGCATGTTTAAAGTTTTAGCTTCTGTTCCTGTCATTTCCAACTTAAATGACAGTTTAGGGATCAAATATTGACACAATATTTCTATTTTCTGTGTGGGCTTTAGTGGTAAATTGTCGAGTTTTTGTGCCCAGTCAACAAGAACCTCATTAATTTTGTTGTTACTTGAATGGCCGATGTGTGGATCAAAGTTCAATCCGAGGTATCTCTCGCTTTCTCCTGGATTAATGTTTTCAATATTTTGTTTTTCAAATTGCCATGGTTTGCAGTTGTTGACCAGGATCTTATCTTTATGGTGACTTATATAAAATCCATGTGTTTTTTTCACATTAAGCTTTAAGCCTGTTGTTTTACTGAATTTTTCAATGATCTTCAGATTTGTACTCATTCCTTCCCAGGTGTTGCTGAGTACTGCAATATCATCCGCAAAGGCAAGAGCGGTGACTTGCTTAATGAGACCATCAGAGCCGAATGTGAAGCCCTTGCCATCTTTCTGAAGATCACAGATCAAGGGGTCCATGGCAATGTTAAACAACAGTGGGGATAATGAGTCACCTTGCTTAACTCCCGACATCATTTGCATTTCTGGAGTTGCTTCATTGTTTTTTCCCTTGAAAAATGTTGTTGAGTCAGTGTATAAGTCTTGTATTATGTCTCTGATGCATGATGGGACTCTGAGCCTTTCCAAACTCTGTAAAATGTGACCATGGCTGACAGAGTCAAAGGCTTTTGAGATGTCTATGAACACCACTGCTAACGAGCTTCTGTTTTTTCGTGCCCCTTTTATGATGTTTTGGAGAAGAGTCAGATTTTCGAGACAACCTCTCACCTTCATGAAGCCTTTTTGTCTCGTGTTCAATTCAACAAAAAATGCAAGTCTTTTGGTTAATATTTTTGTGAACAACTTCATGAATGCCGTACCGATGGTAATTGGACGCCAATTACTGATTTTTTTCAGTTCGCTAATCGGTACATTTTTAGGTATTAAAATCGATCGGTTCTTTTTGATACTTTCTGGTACTCTTCTCATCAATAACCAAGATGACAAGATTCTGGGCAGCAGTCTTGGTTGTTTGTTATGCACATTTTGTAAGTCATTAAGGCCAATTTTGTCAGGCCCCACTGCTTTTTTTAAATCTGATTCATCGAAGGCTTTAGTTATTTCGAGCAGTGTAATTTCTTTACACAATCCTCCAATTTCCCATTCATCCGGTATCCGATCAATTGGGATGAATTTGGGATTTTTCTTGTTTTCTTTTTCAATTATGTTTTTATAGTATTGGAAGATTTCATCCGCACTGATTTGACAGGTGGCATCTTCTGCCCCATCGGTGATTATCCTGGCAATTTTCTTTTTGTCTTTTTTAAACATTGCCTGGTATTCTTTGTAGCTGCCCTTAGCTTTTGCATAATTTTTCTTGTGTGTTCGATTGAGCCTTCCATTTTTCTTATCTTTCTTTGTTATCTTGTTTTGTACTGGGGTAGTCTGTTGCTCATCTTGAGCGGTGCTCATAGGCTCATTGGGTTCGCTCGTTGGTTCGGTACGATTTGCTGGTACAGGACTTATATCATTGGTGTTTTCTGAGATATAAGTCACTATCTCATCCATCAGATCCATAGCAGCATCATGATGCTGGATGTTCTTGGTGTACTTTTCGATTTCTGTGATTCTATCATTCAGTTCATCAAAGTTTTTTATTTTTGGCGCTCGTTTCCGATTTATAAAGTCTCTGCGCCTTTCCATTGTTATTTCTACTGAAATCTCTGGTTCATCACAAGAGTCATTCTCTGAGATATTAGATGCTTGCAGTACATCTTTTGCCGATTTTTTTCTCTTA